>JASAMV010005116.1:0-76116 GCA_030248065.1 Rhynchonema sp. JSB1_4
AGAAATGCAATAAAATGTTTTTTCTTTTCTTTTTCTCTCAAAATCCGCCTCAGAACTGGAGCTCCAGCTGGGATGTTAATTCTTGTCTTTCTTGTCTCTTCTGCAATCAACAACTGTCCAATACGCAGTGTTGGCCGGCAAGTAATGTTTCAAAGTTTATCTTATTGTTTGTTGCTTCTGTGATGTTTCATTTGAGTTAGGCTGGAGCCTAGGCCAAAGCATAAGCCCAATCCCAAGAAAGTTATTCCGGTTTGCATCGCTCGCATTCACATATCAGGGATTGTCTGTTGCCTTTAAATATCAGGCGCAGCCGTGTGTGTGTGTGTCCATGTGTCTGTCACCCGTGTGTGTGTGTGTGTGTGTGTGTGTGTGTCACTTGTCCCATGCACTATTGCACCATCATTTCCACAAGTATAACACCAAGTTCGCGACAATGTACCAGTCAGCGAGCCACTGTGTGTCGTCACAAATCTCTTTCCCCAGAGCCCACAGCTGGTGAGTGTGTCAGAGCCTGTACCCCCATACAGGTTCGAATCACAGCGACACACTAATTCGATACTCGCTATTTTTGCTTTTTTCCATTTTTTTCTCGTCAAAAAACAACTACCGTGTGTATGGACATCACAATACTGGCTGTTGTTGTTCCCCGACGGAATATAACAGGAAAATTATTAATGTGCAAACTTTTCCAACCAACTAATGATATTTAGGGGCGGCAACATACAAAGTGGTAATTTATCAACTGTCCATTATCCTGTCTCGGTGCCCGTACAATCACAATAATACGGTGTAAATAATACTAAAATCGGATTATTCCGTCTCTTTTCTCATGGCTGTCTACAACCACACCGACGCAGCGCCGTCAACTGCAACACCAAGAGAGGTGTCATACTTGACGATCGGTTCGGTCCGCTCTTGCCCTCAGTCACGCGCGACTTTTTTGCATTGAAAAGATATTTACACGTGCCACCGCTTCGACCGGCGTGAAACTTGGTTATTAGCTGTCTCGGAATAGCTTTTACGCTGGTCGAAACTCGTGGTACCAGCCTAAAAATATTTTGCATGCAAAAAGTCACGACCAACCGGACCGAACCGATCACCAAGTTGGGTACATCGTCCCCAAGTGAAAGGACGACATATAACACAACGGACAAATTGAATCGGACAGTACTTCTCCACTTCATAGATGAAAGATAATCCTATGACAGATAATTCTTTCCGGAGAATTGGCTCGACGGTTTATAGATTGGCACACTGCTCAATTAGTTACTGTGCCTGTGCGACCGTTGAGCCCCGCTGAATCGGCTTTGCTTTGGGATTACACCCGCATCCGGGGATGGGTCATGGTTGGCTGGCTTTGGTTAGGTGCTGAGCTGGTGCAGTCAACACGCACATTGAATTTAGTATAATGAGATCAAGGCAAGGTCGGTCACACAGCCTACATGGATACGGTGCATACATGTGTGCACTTGCATGTTTCGAGAATTCGTGCAGCAGTCCCCGGTACTACTACATCCATGTTCATGTAGATATGTATTGATGTATTATTATTAACACATACGCGATCAACACCTATCGTGTGTCACGCACGCAGCAGCCTGCTCCAAATTTGCATGTACATATTCGTGTTGTATTGTATATTATATGACATGCACATTTTCATCAATCTGCACAACGTACGCGAACGTGGAAGCGAAACTTGAGAAGCCCAGTGACTGAATGAATCGCGATCAGCGCGGGCGACCGTGTTATCGAACCAACACTAGAAGTCGATTTATAGATAAAATTTGGACCGATACGCTTCACAGGTCAACCAACCATCAGCAGGTATGAAAACAATCACATATCCACAATTCACCATTACGAATAACAATAATTTACAAAAAAATTTAAAATGCACCACACATGGTAAACTAATGCGCCCTCGCATCACTGCGCACTTTGCATTCTGGATATTTAATGGCGTTGTGGGAGATTTAACAATTTTTTATGAGCATTTTTTTGATTGCCGTGCTATTAGCGACTTGGTGACGCGAATGCAAATGCACACACACATGAGCACACTGTATTATACGTACAATGTTGCTGTGTGTTGTACCTGCACCTGAGGTCGTATGATGTTTTATGGTGTGGTAATAACCGTGGTTTGGTTGCTCTTTGGTTGCTTGTGGTGCTGCACAGCAGCGGCAAACCAAGAAAGTAACGTTGGACAGGTATGGTAGGTACACTCTCAAGTGAAATGCTGCAATTTCAAGTCACATGAAACATCACACGACACATACAGCTCCACACTGGGAGGGAACCGAACAGATTATCAAAGGCCAGTGACTTTTCGTATAACTGCACACGTGCAGTCGCAGATACACGCTGTGGCCCAGGGTTGCGTTTGGTTTGATTAGTGTTGTGTGTGACAATGGCCTTTACCAGCTGAGCATCACAAGGCCAAACATCCACATGTACACACACTCACAAAGGTGACGGAAGTTAGGTTCCCTTGTGTGCATGTGGTAAGGCATAATGCGCCTGTCTCTTGCGCTGTGTCAGAAATTACCAGATTCTGCGGCCAGATAACGTCCAGCATGCGTCGCATCCCGCATCCCGTGTTGCCTTGCGCGTTTTTCTTGCGTCTGGTTCGGTTATGGAGCGAAGCGGCAGCGAGCAAAAAAAACAGCTACCTCCATAAATTTCCAGACCTGAGAAGTGTTGCGTGTGAGTTTTTTTAATCGCGAGAGGATGTGACGTGCCTCATCAAATATAAGTAACCAGGCCGGCTAGTTGATGTTGGTGCAAACTCGTTCCTTGTTTGCACGTTGACTGTAAAAAACCACTAAACCTCCGTTGCATACTGTCTGAGCAAAATGACTGAGCATGTGCACAGTGCATCACGGGCAAACTTGCAACCTAATATACATACATTATACCTGTAAAGTGCTTAGGTACAGTATATGTGCCCGTGTATTGTACAATCAGCCCAAGCTATTACACCATATTGCATGATATACGAACTCGCATGAAATGTGTTGTTGCAATAAATAACATGCGCGCGCACCATAGACCAATGGTACCGTGTGACTGAAAAGTTCCTTCCCATATCACCTGTTCATGTGAAGGTGCATGACTATTTCAGCCACACTGTAGCATTATTACATTTTGTAGCGACACTTTGTCTGCTGTCATCAGCCCAGCAGCAGATAGATGCACGGGGTGGATGCGCATAAAAACTCGATTTTCTCAACTTGCGCGCAAACCACGCTGCTTTGCTGCGCGGCTGTCCACAGTTGTGTGCAGCTTGTTTCCAAACGCATTGCACACACGGTGCATAAGAACATGTGGTCTGGTTACGCACATGCATGTACGGTAACTTCTTCCAAAGTTGCTTGCTGCTCTCGCTCCCATGCTATGATTTTCTCTTTTTCGTCAAAGTTAAGATGCTTTACTTCTCCTTCTCTCTTATTTGTTACTGCGTGGTGATGCTCTGTTGCGAAAAATTGCTGTTTTGCCTGCCTGGCAGCAGAGTAGATCTTTCGCAATAATATTGAAAAATAAGTGGTGTGCATTTAAACCGCAAAATATGCTGCTCGCTTCCATGATGATAAAAGTTGAAGAGCCCGGGTCGTTGAAAGCGAAAATTTACGATGCGCAATCATGGTGATTTGATGTTCCCTCTCTCTTCAGGTCGATTTATACTTCTGACTTCCGGGAAGTAGAAGTCAAAATCCGGAGAAGTCACTACCACGCAGAAGTGTCCGGCAAGGTCCGGGGACGGTACCTCATTCTGCGACAATACCTCATGTGCGAAAATACCTCATGCTGCGCAGTACCTCATGCGCAAGTCGAAAAACCTCATGCTGCGACAATACCTCATGTCATATGGAAAAGACCTCACGTGAAATACCGTACACCCTCATGCAGTGTACTGGTTGCCATGGTAACCAAGGGCAACACGCACCCAGTAGTTGCACGTTACGAATGCAACTGAATGTGGAGTTAGCTTGGGGTGTTGGTTTAGCTCGCGCCCGGCGGTGAAAAACCACACCTTTTGCCCCTCTATAAGGAGCTTGTTAGTGGCAATGCGCGTTTATGCGCAATTGGTGTCCGTCTATTAGCAGTTTGATATACGGGCAAAGTGGCGGTTGCTACGTGAAGTAGACACTTGCCTGTCGTTCGTACTGATGTTTCATGGGCACGTTGACCAGTGTGGCGTGTTTCACAGATGAATGATACAAAGCACGATAGAATAAGCTGTTATAAGCGCACAGTACACCAGCGCGTGGTCACAAGTTGCCCCACTGAATGCAAAGGACCTTCAAAAGTATACCTTTCTGAATAGGTGGCGTCAAAAGGCGGTATCTAGCTGATCATGCATCATCCGTGCTATGAATCAGCAAGGAATGACTGACAACAAAACTGTTGCTGTCGCATGCGATGGACGTGACAATTGCTGTAAACTGGTACAGGATCCCAATAAATCACGGTATAATGTATGTAGCATGGTATTGATACAATCTGAGGTGATCTGTTCAAGAAGATTTTATCGCTTCCAGCTAAAAATAAACAGTTATAATACAGTGCTCTCGCTATGACACCAGCTACATACATACATAGGTACATATACATACCATACGTTAGCTTGGTGAAACTTGCGTTTTTGCACATCATTATTGAATAATTAGCATCAAAAACACATACTTTATTTCATTTCTAATTTCATATTTCAAAATAAGTGAGAAGTGCGCTCGTGGCTAAGCAGGCAAGAAGTGGCAAGCTTGCGTGCAATCGCATGCAATGGGCATGATAACAACCAACAGTAAGTAACACAGAGCTCTAACTTGCGCAGCACAGTGATATAATAATTATGGTGATCTAGGTCTCTTAATGACCAGCTGTGCCCCAGGCCTAAAAAATGAACAATTATTGTGCACCTTGTGGAAAATATATGGAATCGTCGTCTCAATAACAGCCTCCCACAAACTATTGCGACAGAGTTCCTTGACCAATGAGCTTATCATTTGAAGTGAATGTGAATCAATTATGTTCTATAATACTTGGAAACGTTCACACCAGGGGTGTAGAACTGTTTTATGCGGAAACACTTGCGAAACGTGCAACTTTATGCTGCTTTTTCACTCACTGGTGCATTCACACATAGACTTCATGCATCCTTAACCAGTCTTGTGGTCACGTGAATTAACCAATAGCATTTTACCTTGCACCATCATATGCGTCTTGATGAGCGGATTCGATTGATATATGGTTTCAATGGCATGCGACGTACTGTTTTCTCACAAGCTTCTAAAGTTTCGAATGCGTGTAAATTATGACGTTCATCTTGTTGGAGGGTAGTTTGACCTGAATGCACAATTTACAGTTCACATGCTCCTTCGCAATCGCTGCAACCTTCAGCTTCATGTTTGCATGCTGTGAGTGCGTACCCATTAGACAAAAGTGCAACCCAAGTTTGAGTTTCCCAACCCATGTTAACAGCACACAATTAGCACGAAACTGCTCGTTCCCTCTTAACTATGGGACGCTGAGACATGAGGTATTGGCGCAGAATGAGGTACAGGGACATGAGGTATTGTCGCAGAATCAGGTACTGCGCAACATGAGGTATCGCTCGGGATGAGGTATCGTCTCACAATCTCCGGCAAGGCAGTGATTGCGTGTGGTGATTGCCTGTTCCGCTCTGTCCATTGACCGCTACCTGCCGTCTACTGTTCTTGCTCCGTCAATTAGCTGACCGAACGGGCAGTCACAAATTTCTGACTGCTACTGCCGGGCAGTCAGAGTATAAACAGACCTTTCTTTCATGTCATGGACTACAAAAAGTTTCCTCCACAAATAATAAGAACTCATTATCTCGTGTATGCTCCTGTATATGCTTCTGCATGTCGTGATGTGCTGTCGAGCACATGCGTGAAACATCTGTTTGTTTACAGTGCAAAAATGTGCACTCAGAATTGCAGGGTTTGACTGCGTTCGGAACTGGCAGCTCTATCTCCACCCCCAGGCCAGTGGTAATGTCTCATACACAAAAACGTCAGTCAGCTGCTTTGCGTTTTTTTGTATTGTTATGTGCTTGCCCTGTGCTGCGGTGACCAAAACCAACAGTAGTAATGGCATACAATGCACATTTTTTCAAAAATAAATGCCATATACCGGTTTTGAAACCCATCAACACAGACAGAAAAGAAACGAACATGTGCAAACACCAAATGCAAAGTCAAACAGTCATATGGGCCGATGGGCGCATTCAACATATTATTGCACCGCCGAAATGCAAGAGCACACACAGAATGAAGTTTGTTCGCCGGCCGCGCGAAATTTGTTGTGTTGTGCATACGTGGTATCGTTGGAGAAAGGTCCGTAATTGTATAGCCTATACTGTGGTGTTGCAGCACAGCTGAGAATCTTGATATATAATTTCGGGCGGATGGGGTGTTGAAACATAGATCTGCGGTGGTCCATCAGTCAGTTCATAGACCGCATGCCCCACCACCACGGACCGAACCACAAGTGCATTTTCGACTCACAACCCATCTGTGCCTGGGTGCAGCACGTCAGAAACAGCATAGTCAGATGTGTCGACGGAACAGTCATCAAGCCCTCTTCCCACCATAGATACATGTGTGCACCAGTATGCTCGCTCTCCTACCCCTGCCTGTTTGCGTGCGCAAAGAGAGAAAGGCAGAAAAACCTATTTTGCGTTTTTTTCGCTCGTTCCATCGTTCTCTCTCTGACCGCCGGTTCGATTGGTGGCTGCGTTCTGCATTTATGAGTGTATTTGATTCCATTGCTGCCGTGGAGAGATACTGGTTTTTCGTTGGCATAATTCATACGTTTCTGACTTATGATCGCTGCTCTCCCTTCCCTCCTCGCACTCGGTTGCTGGGTATGTATATCTCTCAACCGCAACATTTGCTCCATTTTACCTTGAGCGCAACAATAATAGTCACAACTAGAAATGTATAAATATCTGAACATCGTTTATTTGTCACTCTGATGGCTGTGATTGGACTTTGTTACCTAATGTCTGTATCCTTAGTGGTTGAAACCACAAATCAAACCCAATGATGTCCACCAGTTCAATTTTATTTTATTTAAGTACCTTGTTTATTCCTTTATTCATTTGTTCAGACGGTTTTTAGTTGCTGATCAATATCAAAATTGTCCAAGTATTTCTTTCCACGTACAAGGTTAAGATGATTGTGCTTTTTATATAATTCACCCAGCCCAATAACAATCACCAGTTCATTGAATGAAATAAGAAAGGCCTGAAAGCACATAATTTCATATAAACGAATTTTAATGCTGATTATATTCATTTTTATATTATTCATTACCCGTGTATACTTTTTGTGTGTGTGTAATTTTCTTCCAATCTGCGAGGGGGAGGCAACGACAACAGCGGCGTTGCATTTGTGTGTGTGCGTACATACAGTATATCATCATTTTCTCTTTCTTTGTGTTTCTCCGCCACACATCTGGTTGTTCGCTGCTTGTTGTATACTCGTGCGCTCGCTGTGTGTCGGGTCCGGTCACCACACAAAGACCAGGACAGTGGCCTGACCACATGTGCGCGTTTTTAAGATGCGGCTGGCTCACGAAATACACACCAAACATCGAATTGGTGATTTTTTTGGATTTCCTGCTTCTTTCGTTAAATTCGGTTCTATTCACTCAAGAAACAGATCAACTTGCAACATCAGGCACCCACAAGGATCCCACATTGTAATCTTTGCTGTAATCTAACTCAATCCATGGTGATAGTGGCGTGGCATTGGGAGGGTTGGTTTGTAACCAAATGTATGTATGTTTTATATCTGTCGGTCGTCTTGTTTTGATGCGTTTTCTTTGTCTCGTTTTTATGCACGTTGCTTATAACCAGCCTGCGCCTGACTGCCCGCAGTATGGAGAATGACGTATACATATAGTCCATGTTTTTTATCTCTAATCTTGTGGTTTTGAGGTTTGGCGTTGTCGTCGTTGTTTTTCAACAGCGAGGGTGCATGTTTGACTTCACATGATGTGCACCACACGAGTGCAGCACCGTGCCCTCCCTCCCGCTATATTTCCTATGACCCGCAGGGCGCGCAAGGCCGCGTGCTACCTGATTATGATTTCCCATACGCACTGCACTGCACCACATCATGCGCGGGAAATCGCGCTCGTAATGCCAGAATACCGTACCACACTCTCCGTCCGTGTGTTTACGTTTGCATGCGGCAGCGGCAATAAAATGAACGAAAGGTCTTCTATAAATCAGAAGTTGTGGTGCACAGCGAGCGCCATCATCAAAATTATATCATTATAACAGAAAACTTTGCGGATTCCGCCAGCAACTTTTTTTGCTGTACGCAGTCCGCTTCAGTTTCTGGTTTTAGTTCCATGTTCAGTTGGTGCAATCATATAGGTCGTTAACGCAAACTATAGGCCCACAGATGTAAATGTTTATGTGCTACTTCGAATGCGGGATTGGGACTGATTTGATTAATGACCCAATCATGTTATGATAATCCGGCGTATCGATTGATTGTTGTGATTGACTGCCACAACCGAGTTCACTGCCCTATTTTCGTGCAAGTGACTTGAATTGCCCGAATGATGATGAAGTGACAACAGCGCTTGGCATTTCTGTACCTGTGGTACGTATACTTTGTATCGATCACCATTGGTCTAATTACGATCTGATGTTACCAATCGCTATAAGTCGGTTGCTTCGATAATATTTAAAGTCGCGCTGAAACCCATGATCACTGGAGGAGCACTAACAACATACACGGGCCGATATCAAACTTAGTGATCGGATCTGGCCTGTTTTGGTCGGTCGCTTTGCAAGTTATACAGGAGTCACCAATTTTGACCAGTGGCAACGCTCTTCATCTTGTGTCTGGGGAAAAATTTTATGCTGGTCGAAATCAGTGACATCACTAAATCGCACATGACGGAGGGAGGCCCGATTCAATCCCCAAGTTTGGTATCGCCAACAGGGACAATTATTGCTTTTCTCTTCGAATGACTTTTAGTACCGAATACTGTTTACTATAGCGACTCTTCATGGTGAATATCCTGGAACGCGTTGTTTTAGTCCCCAACCTCAAGTCTCCTATCCCAATTCGAAAATGCCCGGCCCCGCCCGAATTGCATGTAAAACTATACTATCGTATGTTGGCGCTCTCTGAGTTGCAATCAGTTTTTTTGGTTCCCGGTTCACCCGTGGTGATGAACAGAGAGAAAAGCAGACTTCGCACTTGTTATCCGGTTTGCAGAAAACCACGTGAGTGCGCGCGCCTCACACGTGGCACCGCGTACCACCGACCCCACCCCCAGGCATCTTCAGTTCACGAGCGGCACGAACAGGCTCCTATTGTTGAAGGTGTACCGGGTCCTCCTCAGAGAACCCAAACTTTTGTATGACTTTTTGGTGCACAACCCTGTAACTGCCAGCCAGTATATGACATAAACAACAGAGCGCACAAGATGTGTTTTGACCACGTGGTCTTGTTTTTGCGTACTGTGCCAATCCATAGTGCACATCAGAGCTCTGTGCAGCAGTTGTTGATGTCCGATTGTATAGCGCTCGGCTTTTTGACACTCTTACAAAATTTATGTCGTCCGAATTTTTTGCCTGTTTACTAACAACATCGTTGTGCTCTGTGCACACTATGTAGGTACATTGTACATAATGTAGGTATACCTGTATTGAATACCTACATACTTTGGATAATGATGTTTCGCCAACGAGACAGAATGGTTATGGCGCTGCAGATAATTGCGGACGCAGTTTTTATGCCAAAACATATACGCGCTGATTTGCATCATGCGCTTGTTATGTGCATCGTTTTGTTGTTGTTGTTTTGTAATTATGTACCACGCAATTGCAAGGTGAACCACAACGGTGCAGCAGCATGGCAAGCTCATCATCGGCACATTGTGTCACTGCAAGGTCCATCAAACTTTGTGCCATCCTGTGGTGCCTGCCTGTCCACGTGGGTGGTGCTCTAATGGGGCCATTGGCTGCAAAACGTCAAATTTGTCATCGTAGTTGGGAGGGGCATCTGGGAACCTCCATCAGAGAGCCATGCCAAAAATCATCACTCAAAATTGCTTATTGACAGTGACCCTCACTGCGTTGGCCATGTGCGGATACTAAATTCTTTTCATTCCGAATTATGATGCAGGGTTGCTAAAATGACGCAGTTTTTTCATGCATCCGATGTGGACCTTACGATGCGGGTTTCGGGCTTTGTCGTCAACGTAAATTTTCAACTCTGGTCCTCAACTGAAGCGACTCTGAACGAGCACAAGAAAACTCATTACATACATACAGTACATAGGGTGTACATGCGGGATAATGCAGGGTTTGAGTTGACTATGTCGGTTGAGCTTTTCTGTTGGGATGCCGAAACGGTAATCCCAGTCTCACACGCATGGTACCAATACTGTATTCTGATTTCACATGCGCGCGTACCCAACAAAAACGAGCACCTCCGATATCTACAACGTCCAATTCGCAATTGATAGGCGGAGCAGGTCGTTTGTTATCGTTCATTTCGCTCGTTTTTGTACCATCCCATACCCCTCGATCAGCTATAAGCCATTTGGTGTCAGGAGGCTGGCCCGCCCGCCCGCTCGTGAAATTTATCGCGCGGATTTTTTTTGGCGATAACGGGCTCGCGATAATTTCTGCACGTGTTTTTATGTCCGTTTTGTTTGTTTTTCTGTTTGGTGCTGGTTGCGAACAAAAAAACATCCAACCAGCCATCTATACAGCATATATACAGTACACTCGTTATCGGTTTTGCTTTCCGCGGTCGGTTTTTCACGCATATGTACGTACACGTACAGCCCACGCTCTTTGTGATGGCATGAACGAGACTCGATACCATTGGGTTTTTTATGACGAAATATTCACTTTTTTGAACTGTCTTGTAATCGGACGTTACCAATAACATAACAGGCCGGGCAACTCTTCACCATAGAGAATCACTATAACGAGGGCGGACTGTGCCATGCCACATGCTACACAATAGATCACCCCATCATCAACCCACCAGGTTGCAAGTGGCCTGGTGTGCGTTTAGGCACATAAGCAACTGCGAGGCGATAGATCACTTTCGGCTATCTATCCAAATCGGACCGGGGGCGCGCACCCACCCCTGGCTGACAGTTTCAATCGACCATAAATCGCAGCGCACGCACATTTCAGGGGGCAGAGGGTTTATCATATGGTACCCAAAACGCCAGATGCTCGGGAGTGTAAGCCTGAGCTCGCTTGGATCTTTCAAATTATGTTAGTAATAATTGGCTGCACATGACAAGCATCTACAATATCGCAGGTGTTTTATTCGCTTATGCACATTGCAAATAGATACATACGTATGTCCAGCTCGTTATTTTCAATTGACTCCATCTCCGCGTTTTTTATACTCTGTCATGTGAAATTGACGTTTCTTCTCCCCTCATGTCTTGTCCCGAGTGACAAATTTCCCTTACAGACTCATATGTCTGGCATGCATGGCTCATATGTCATGATCGTTAACTGTATTAGGTTACGAGCAGACGGATCCAATATTCTTTCTTGTTGTGTTGTGACTGAGAGAAAAAGAATAATGGATTAATATTAATATATTTTTCTGAGAAAACTATTTTAAACTGAGAGTCGTACAGACAGTCGCAGTGTCTGCTGTTTTTTGTCTGTCATATGATCAAGCTGTTGTGTATCGTTTGTTTCAGCCCTAATCATTCATGGGTACTAAAGCAACTTGTACCTAGTAGCTGAAAACAGCAGTGTTTTGTTACCGTACTTTGTTTTGCGTTTTCGTGGCTGTATGCAGGAATGGTTACAGTGTCATTAACTCACTCTTACTCAATAAAAGAGAGCAGTGTGCTTGCGATACGTATACGCCAAAAGTTTCGATGACGACTTCAACCTCTTGGTCACGGTGCGGTCATCGCTGCCATTCTCTACCACGCTACCACAGAAAGAAACCCACATGGATTCGAACCCCAAAACGTGGTGCTTGCTCTCCAATTGTGTAGCTCCCACGTTTTGAGGGAAATATTAACGCTTTAGTCTGCTTCAGAGACGAAAAACGGATTAGAAAACACTGTTTAGCCGTTTTCGGCTGCTAGGCACGAACTGCGCTAGTACCACGTGTAAGCCGCCTTTGTAACAAACCGTCACACACCCGTCTAGTCCGGCAACTATGTATCATCAGCATCAGCAGTGCATTAGGCCGTGAAAAATAATAATTTTCCATTTTCGTGGCATATAAAAACGCGCGACTGGGCCTATTACAACGAAATTTCCATTTTCACTGTGTTGCTTGCTACTGCCATTATTGCACACCAACATCCCACAACGTTAGCTCTGCCTGACTTTTCTACATGTCACCCCAACAGCCATCAGTCGAACTCTGTGTTATGGTGCCCCTTTTGAAAACATCGTGCACCGAACATCCACAGTGGTACATACAGTAGTACCTCGGTGTCATAAATGGTTGACTCCGGGGGGATAGTCTGTGTGATGGCTTATTCAGTCAACAAGATTGCAGTTTTGGTTGAGCAAACACGGTCGCTGCTCCGCGCACGGCAATTGTTCACAATGTTTGATTGCAACACACCAAATATGTACACATCCTCAGTGTGTGTGGCCTCAAATGTGCATGTACATATCCAGCCAACCAACTTTTGCTGGTCGCACATATTTACATTAGACTCGTCCCCTCCACCGCAAAACCACAACCGCGCACGCGGGCGCGCTCCATTGTTTGGTCGTAGACGGTTTACGGTATTTCCGATATTCACCACTCTAGAATGCCTGATCTCTCAAGGTGACAGGTCTCTAGAATGTCTGGTGACAGTGCAGTCAAAAACGTCCCAGATTCAAACAGAAAGTGCGAATTTGTGCCGTACCATCTTGGTTTTGTCTTTTACGGCAGATTGTACTGTGTGTGCTTTTATTGCATGACCCTCCAGGTTTGTCTGTCTATGGGTGGCTAAGCTAACAAAGTGTAAACATCGCATAAGATGCGAAATCTCTCCCTGTTCCTCTTGGACGTGTCTAAAGCACCTACAGTTTGAGTTTCACTGGCGTCGCTACAAGCGAAAGCTAATGCAGTATTATTACAGTAATACTTGGTCAAACGGAAGTTACAGTATATGTATGTACAAGTAGCTTTGTCCAAGCGTTCACTTTCTCCGAGACAAAAGCGAAAGCTCACTACGCGAAAGCCAAGTACGGTATCACAATTTTTGCTGAATTTTCCAGCGCGATCTATCGTTTTCGTAGGATACATAATGTACATACATAAACGTCTAAATTGAACCTCTCTGGTAAATATTTCGCATTGACTGTTTGTCCCAAAGGCTCACCCTTTTCATGCCCTTTGACTTCAAACGAAGCAAACTTATGTAGGATGAGCTCACTCTAGAGCGTGGACTGCACCAGGCATATCTAGATATGCACACTGGTGGTGCAATGTGTCTGATGAATACGTATTATACGCACCACAAAGAGACCATTTTTTCACCATTTGTGGGTTTTGTAAATTTGTAATGCATTTGTCAGTTTCATATGGTCATTTATTGCAGAGAATGTTCCGCCGAACAAAACGCAATAAATGGATGCGTATTGCATTATTTTGTTCGCGAGTGTACTGGCTTTTAGCTGTGCGATTGAACAAAGAGCCATTTTGGTGCGCTGTGGTTTGGTTTTGTTGTGCGTTGCGGTGTGGAACGTGAAATACTGCGTATATAGAATGAATGCAACGTTCGTTAGAACAAGGGTACTTCTTTCGTGAATGCCCACCACCACCAGCTTCCACTCAATATGCCCCATGGAACTGTTGTACCGAAACGCAACCCAAAACCATTTGGTGCATCTTTGCTTAGGATGAGGCAACAAGCGCCCTGTTTGTACCTTGCATTCGGGGACTGATTTGGAGTGTGTTATTTCCAGTTCGTAAAAATTTTCTAGTCCATAAATATCTTGTAGTACTAGTACTATGGTATATTTCCCATAGCTGTGGTTCCTTTGTGTACCACCACAACAGTCACATTACGGCGGTATCAAAAGACGGATATCGTCGTGCACACACAGGCCAGCGATTGATTGATGTTTATGGGATATTTGGGGTTTATTCTCCCCCTTTCTAATGTTACGAACAACAAGTTATTTGTGTGTCAGGCAGCAGACTCCTTTTCATCTGACTTTACATAAAAGGTGCTTTTGCTGACGTAGTACTTGACCAATAACACACATAATTTACATACAGTGGCGGCCATAAGTTTTTAGACTCTTGCAGTGGATTTTGAAACTGGTGATTTCTGCTCTCTGCAGCTGTGTGTGAGCTCGGCTGCTCCGTCCGTTGTCTTGCGGCAGGTGTCCACTATAACCATGGCACATGCCGATCTCAGATCTCCACATCAAAAAAGACTGTGGCAGAAGTTCGGTGCTGGGTCCCATTCAGGCCCGGCCAAAAGTTTTTAGACTTTCTCAGATGACCGTCTCTTTGGTTGTTTTTGGTGGCTTTTTGAGTTAAATGCGACCCCTACGAGAAAGTTGAGGTGCCCTGATCGTTTGTGGAAGGTTTCGCCACTCTTGGTTCCGCAACGGTAGAGGAGTGGCTGATTGGCGGAGGAGGAGCGGCCAAAGTGCCGAAAATCTCAGAGCTAAACCACTAATCGGTTGTAAAGTGTTATGTCGGTTCAGGTTGTGGTTTGTTTTTAATCTAAACAACGTGACAAACCACTAATGACCATTATTTGCAAGATTCAGCAATATAGTCACCAGCCACGGTGCCCTCGGTTTTTCCCCGACATTGCCGGATTCACCGGTGGGTTGTAGATTTGGTGATAGCTGAGTGGAGGTGTGAGCTGGATGGAACCAAACAGGTCGACAGAACAGGTAATCAAGTTTGACTCTTACTAAACTGACAATAACCGGAATTGGATCACTGCCACTAAAATTACAGAGGGCCCAAATTCACATGTCGGTCTTAACTACTGAATTATGCCCAAATATCAAGGATTGTTTTTGAACCAGTCTGTATTTCTTGAAGGAGTGGTTCTACGTGGTTATTGTCGTTTGACGAAAGTGAGCTGGTGCAGCAATCGGTCTAACTACAGGGTTGGTGATCCACCCACCCCTATGTACTCCTGAGCTGCAGACGATAACTATGGTCCGCCGGGGTCCCCGACACCGACCATGCGAATCGCGAAATATTGAAAAGTAACACACGGTTACCAGAGGTTCAGAATATGATGCTGACGCTTATTTAGCACTTTCAGGACAAGAAGAGATTATAATGAGCGGTCATTCGCAGCTCTAAGACCGATTCATGATCGATCTTTGGGGTTGCCGACACTTTGACTGTTCCTCCTCCTCCAATCAGCCACTCCTCCACCGTTATTCATCCGAGAGACTCAACACACATCACAAATGATCGGGCTACCTCGATTTGCCTCATACACACCAGATTTGTCACCAAAATCAATCAAAACAACCAAGAAAACAATCCACTGAAAAAGTCTAAAAACTTTTGGCCGGGCCAAAACCTGGCCGGCTGCGAAAAAATTATGCTCGCAACCAAACAATACATAAAGATGGCTTGTTCTGCTGTATGACTAATTAGTGACGTCATACCCAGCCCAGATCCCAAGCTCGGCCCACTCGCTGCAGTCAGCTTGCTGTTTCAGGCACGTGCATTATTACAACACAAGAGTCTAAAAACTTATGGCCGCCACTGTATATGTAAACCACACGCAATGTTGTTGTGATCTGTTGTGTTGCGACGGTTCAGTCCCGGGGCACAAGCACAGGTTCAGGCCCCGCCGATTCAGGCCCGGCTGGAGTTTAAGCCTTTAAATGAATCTAACGTGCGGCCCTGAATCGGCGAGGCCTGAAAAAACTGGACCAGAAAAGGTCGGGCCTGAACTTCCGGGTCTGAAAGTCGCGAAATTAGTTGCATGCTGCTTCACAGTTTATTAGCTTGTAAAATCTCGCATCAAGATTATGCAAAACAAGTATACGTGAGATAAACCTGTTTGATATTCAACGCGATTCTAATAACTTCCTCTTTGTTTTATCCGTCTCAGCCTCTCATTTAATTTTGATGTTTCACCTAGTGCATACAAAGCTGCTTGTCTAAGTCGGGCCGGACTTCGAGCCCAGATCAGCTGACAATTTGGTGCCAGGCGCCTCTAAGCACCGCATATACACAGCGCGCCCACACACACCCAGCACGTGCTTGGGTTTACTTATGCTCAGTTTGCTTGTTCGATATGCATTCAGCCAGCTTTTTACCTTACATTTGTGTCAGCAAGCAACATACATTAGCTCGGGACACTATAGGCAAAGGTGCACCTAATGTACAACACATTGGGTTGGGTTGAGTTGCTTGCTGTTTGCCACTCTTGACATGTGTGACAATACTCGGTCGACATGCACCAATAAGAGTTGGCAATGCGCTGATGCTGGTATATGTATGTGCGAAACATTTCGGGCTAAAGTGTTGCGATCATGTTATGTTCACAATTTGCGGCAAAGTGCAGTAAAACCCAGAAATTCACTTGGACTCTCCTCCCTTTTGTTGGTCCAATGTATATTATGCATGTTCGTATTCTCGTATTGGACAGCGGTAAGTCCACATGGACAACACCATCAGAATACAACGCCCGACGGAACATTATTTTTATTTCGAAGACAAACAGCATGATCTGCGAGCGGGGGCCTGACGTCCAACCTTGCGAAAGTTCATCATCGCAACGGTATAACACATACAGCCATTAACCTTGTTCATACAGCCGCACCCGTCATGTGCATGTGTGTGTGTGTGCAAATGGTTTTGTGACTCAGTCATCATCTCAGTAAAGGTAGCCGCCGTGGCTGTAAACGAGCCATTTTCGGTGTGTATAATCAATAAGCTCTTGTGCGCTGTACGCTCTCGGCAACAGAGCGTCAATTATGTAGGCGATTTGTGATATCAGATTACTTTATTGGCAGACAGACAACGATTGTAAGTAAGTATATATTCAAATCACAGATCGACAAAATGATTGACGCCCTCTTGTGTCTGTTCAATATTATAATGTCGAAGTATACATATATACGGTATTTTATGTACGTCAAGTCAAGCTTCCGATGTAAACCTCATTAATTGGAAGAGAAAATGTGGGGCGAGCTATTTTTTCTCTTGCATTAGTCTATCTCAGCAGCACAGCAGGCGTGATTGCGATCCCGGTTGACGTAAATTGTAGTTTGCGTCTGGCTAACGAGCGCTTTTCAGACACTGTTATCATGCATATACTCATACAAAACGATGTATATTTTTAGCTGTTCATGCTATAAGATCGTCATCTGTCTTTCTGTCGGTTCCTATCATCGCAGATTGCATATCAATATATGTACATGTGTACGGTAGCGTAATCTCAGGGCAGCGGAACAGGTCTCGAATTTCTGCTGCTCTTTCGCATTCTGTAAACGAACATCATCGAATGTCCATTCAGTGAGCGGAAACGATCGGTTATGCCGGTCGCCGTTGTCATGCACTTTTGCGGGTATACAAAATTTCGTGCCATAATTCTAAGCACGCACCCAACTGACTGGTGGTACCCAAGGCATATGCGATCAAAGTCACACTTAACATCGTTGGCTTGCTGCTTTCAGTGCATTTTCGCACATTCGCGCTCTCTGCGATCAGAGACCGAAGGTAGAGGCAATATTTATGACAAAGTACCCACAGCACCGTCGCCCGCTTTACCCCGTTTTTCATAATCATAATGTTCTCTTTCTATCTCTGCAGTCAGCTAGTACCTATTGTAGCACCGGAAACTGATCATTTGTCAAATATGGCTATCTGGCTTAGATAGTGGGGGTTAGGAGGGCGCCTGTCAGCCTGAACCCGAAAGAAAGAAGCCAAAATTATATGTCTGTGTGTACACAGGGTGCATTGTAGACACACATTGTGGGGTTCGGGCCTGCGTCCATTAAGACGCCGCAATCAATATAACTAATAACCGGGATCTTTTTATGTGCGGTTTCACACACACAGCGCATTTTCAGCTGCTTTCGCTTGTGGTGGTGATGCATTATTGTTATTCCGCCACTTATCTGGGACGGGAAGACCACGGGGGTCCAGGTCCTAGGGGTGACCACGGTTTCGTGTCCACATATTTCGTGTCCCATGTTCCTGTGGATGGGCAGTGTTTGTATACCAGGGTCACGCCATCTATACATACATGTGCGTTTGTCAACGGAGCGTTACGGGACATATGGGGTTGTGTGACGGGAGGGTGACGGTCCGTTACGTGTTTGGTGCCTTGTTGATCGAGCATATTTTGTGTTGTGTATGTTTAGTTATTTACAAATCTTCCAGCTTGATGGCTTGCTGCCTTTGCTTACGCACACACGCGCAAGGACACCAAGCTACATATGAATACAACACAACTCTGTAGAACGCCGTTTAGCAACCCCACTTTATGACTTTTATTTGCATCATAACGTCACTATGGCCCACTGCGTAAATCTCGGACTGTCCATGTGCATATTCATAGGTGCATGAACAGGAGTTGGTGGCTATTCGCTCTCTGCTCTTTCTTTCTCGTCAATCAAGAAGGCTGCGACTTGCGGCCTTGTCATAGGACGGGGCCGTTGCGCATATCGACTTCCCCTTTTTCACCCTTTTGTACCCAATAAGGGCACAATCCTGTTTGTGTGTGACGCACTAAATCTCCCCCTCTCTCCTTGCGACAATGTTGTTGTTTCGTTTTCCACTCTCCGGCTCAATATCTCAAAATAAGCCGCATTTGACGGACACGAACCGGCTAGACGATTTATTTTGGGCAAGATTGCTCGCAGCAGAGTTGATGTTGTTGTTGCGAGCAGCAGAGACTGTCTCTGATACAATGCCCAGACGAACAGACGCTAGAGCTTGTTTTCATTCCGTGCCGTTTGTTGTTTTTTTCAGTCATCTTATTTAGGGTCTCATTGTATGCGTGGCCGAATACGGATGGAATTAGGCATGTGTGTACATAATGCACCTAGGTCTGGTCTGACTACAACCAAACCTTTTAGGCCCGATTTGGAATGAAAAAATGAAACCGCAATTTAGACTGGATTTGATTTACCACGATAAATAAATGAATTGTCAGCCAATTTAGTGAAATGCGAAATGTCAGGAATGCTCACAGCGCGCGCAAAATTTAAAACTAGTTTCAGAGACTTGTGTTGCAATCAATATCTAACCCACTCACTCCGTTATTTGCGGTGATCATTATTGCAGGCTTGAGCCGGCAAAAAATTATTTTGTCGCTCGCTCCTCCTCCCGCAAACGCCCACACCACCAACCTCGATAACAAGCATGCGAAATATGTGCATGTTAGTAGCTGTTTTCGATTTCGGTTCTTGTTGTTGTTGTCATTTATTGTTGTTCTGCATGAATTTGGGGGTCCAATTGATTCTTTTTTCTACATATCCAAACTCGGCATTGGTTGGTACCCAACTTGAGTTGCGCACATCCCGTGAACCCCCAACCGATACCCGACTGCCGCATAACCACAGCACATCAGCTGCAAATGAATGGCTTTTGTGGGCCGGTGGTTTTGATAAGCGCGCTGCTCAGCTGCCGGCTGAAAAAATTGGAAAAAATATTTGATTGATGGACTTGCATGGGGGCTGGTTGGTGCCTGTTTATGTTCTCTCAGAGCATCAATTATGTACCTATGTACCTACTGTACATGCACACAATGCAAGTACGGTATTAAAAATGGACACAGCTGACAACCAGTTTTCTCAAATTTGACTTATGCACAAGAAACAGGTTGTGCGCATTGGTGCACAGTAAGATGGTGTCTGTTTTTTTCTGTCACGTATTACCCGTTCTTCGTTTATTACCTGACCCATTGAGTGGCTTTTTAAAGTTCGTGTAATATTGATTGCTGTGTTTTGTCACGTATAAAACACATAAATGTCAAACATCAGAAATGCTAGATGTGCACATGTCTTATGTATACATATACTGCATAGGTGCTCGGTTACCTTCCCACGCATAAGATTTTTTAAACTTCCAAAATTGTTTATTTATTAAATCAGCTTTTTCAGCTTCATTGGTGTCACGACTTCCACTAATTTTTGTCCAGTTAAGTATGTAGGTACCTACATAGTTTGGTAATTTGTTCTTTGCTTTGTGTGTAATAACAAATTCGAACTTTGTACAAACACCACATTTTAGTTTGTGTGGTGCATTCAGTTTACCATGGTATTTCGGGCAGTACGCACTTACAGCATTTGTACATTTGCATATTATTTTGTAATATCATCGAATCTGATCCCAAACAGAGCTGGAGCCAGAAGCTATACGGTATACAGTATATGTATATGTACATATATGTACAAGCATGTACGTACATACCTAGTCAGAACGTGGAGTGGTCAATGTATGTACCATAGGGTTCAGCTTATAAGAATCGCCGGGGGTTGTTGTTATCTGTCTGCTTAGGTATACACGTGCGCAATTGTAATAATTTGAAATAAAGCTTATTGCTCCAGTGTGGCTTGCTATCTGATATGCTTTCTTTCACCATAGACAGGCTAACAAGGGCCCAGCTTGTGTCCCGCACAGGTCTTTCTGCTAATAATCGCGTACTACATGTGGTTTGCATTATACATGGCACACCACCCACGGCGGAGGGGGCCTATCGGGTTACGAACAAGCTCTCGTTATGTTTCTAATCTTGTGAAGCACACACCATACGCTTTGGGTGCTTTGTGGCTCCATAGAGCGATGCAGTAATTTGTAAACCACATTTGAAACATTAGGGGGTCCATCTGCAATCTATACGTATGTATAGCTGACCGGTTGTTAGCTGTAGGCGATGTATGTACTGTATGTACATATACTCTGCTCCGGAGCCGGTCGCGACTAGCGAGTACAGTATGGCCCGGCTTAACATATTTTGGCCGTTGTCTCGCATAAACGACCGCATTTAACGCTTATTACGTACATACATGTAGCATATCTACGTGTATACATCCAACAGCTACATACACATTTGTCAGTGATTCGGGTCCGCACAGGCCAGGGTCCAATACACATCAGCAACCGCTTATGACCCGTCGCCGGTCCGCCGGCTAGGGTAGCGCAAACACCGGTTTTTCGGAAGCAATTTGTGATCCGCTGTTGGCTATCTAGTGCTGCTGCGCTGCCGGGTTATTTGCATCCGCCAAATCGCGTGACGGACAAATCAGTCGCAGATGTCCGAGCGGCGCTTGCATCTCTGTTCCATTATTGGTTGACTGTTTGCATCTGTGTGGCTCATTGTGCATCTACATATGTATGTATATGGGCGCGCGGGCCAACCACCCCAACATATTTTTTCAAATCCAATATGGCATATACAGTATACAATGCTTGTGCCTTGTTTGCGACCAAAGATACGGCCCGGTTCTGACGAGCATCTGTCTTATGAACTTTCCACAGTGCACCAAGTTGATATCTGGATTTATGAAACAGAAACGTCCTTTCTGTCAACAAAATATTGATGAAATAAATTCATAATATTAGTATTTATCACCATCATATTTGTTTGTGTATCATTATTAAAATGTTCAAAGAACGGCGGCCGCACATTTGAAAACATGCCGACACACACATCAGAGACAGATGATAGCAGCGCTGTTGTTTTGCTCTCTGACGTAAAAATCGTTCGTAACTGAAAACATTGCGAATGGAGCAGGGCTGTTGCAAGTGAATATATTCAGCGCGTAGCCCGGCCAAATCAAATGATTATCGTACTGTTGTTCCGTAGAGCTGAGAGCTCACGTGAAAAGTTCTCTCTCATTTCTGCTCATCTTGTTATTCTACCCCCGATCGGATGTGTTTTTGCCCAATTTTTCTCTTTTATTTTCATTTGCAAACACATGATTTTGCCAACCCAAAAAAACAAGAGATATTTGTGGCATATTTTAACTTGTTTGGCTTCCCACGGTGCGAAAGCACACCACAGCAATAACATGGGCATTTATTTTGAGAACCGGAAAGGATAAGTTAAAAAACTGTACGGACTGGGGCCTGGTACCTTCGTCGATTATGACGATTGGCTGCATCTGTAGAAATATAATGCGTGTGTAGGACCCTATTTTAAGCATCTGTGTGTTTATTTTGCTGGTCCTGTACAAACCAAGTGCCAACTGATGTTTCAACCGCACTTCACGATCATGCTGTATGTATGTATATAGTTTGCAAACAACCCCGTGGGCTCCAAGTTATGTAAAGCAGACTCCAACGTTAACAGTGTGCCCTCTGGCTGCATTGCCCACCTTGTTTTATTCTTCAATGCCCGAAAGCGACTGCTCGTGACTCGTGTCCGCACGATGTCTACCTGCCAGCCCCATCACGTCAACTTTGCGCGTGCAGGCTCAGTTATGTATAGATGGTGGTGGTGGTACCAATTGCATTTTTCACACTTGTTTCTTTCGCTTGCTGCTGCTGTGGTAATTATGAGAGAGAGAGGGACCACCAAGATCGAGGCCCCGTCCCGACCCTTGTGCAATCAATAGAGCTGAGTGCTGCGCATGCTGTGTGCCATGCCATTGTGCAACCAGCCGCGCAGCAGTATAGACATGTACATATTACCCAAACACCAACTCTGTCGGGCTGCCCCGGTCAGGCCACCAGTCCGTATGCCGATAATGTTTTCTTTCGATCTGGGTGGTACTTTTGCGCTCGCTAGTTATTTTTTGCCATCATCATCCAACCAAGCCTAACGTAAACGCATATATGTATACTTCGGTTTTCAGAATAGGTCCCATGTCGTCATCCTAAACACACACAATGCATAACCAATCTGCAGCATACTGGCGTAGGTGTTTTTTGCATGGGTTCGGTTGATTTTTTCCGCTTTGCTGGGTTTCGTCTTCATTTTCACTGTTTTACTTCGCACGCTCCGGGTACGGTGTGGTGATGTGAGTCTGAGACAAATCTTTGACATACCCAAGCCTCCCAGTGCCGGTTGTTCGTGTCAAACATAATACTGTAGTCATTATCTTGTTTTGTCACTCATTTCTCCGGCTTACTGTAGCTACCGTAACCCAACAATAACCGGGTTTGTCGATCTGGGCCGCGCTCATCGGTTAACGCGCAACGACCGTATCTAGCGATATCCTGATGATATGCGCTGTTGTTTGCTCAAACGCGCGCGATAATGTGTCCTCTATGTATATGTAGGTATACAGTACATGTAGTTGCATTTGCTTGTGTTGTTGTCGGCTGCGTTGGTTGGCGGAATCATTTCTTCTGCCCATTCTTTTTTGCAGAATACATATCTTTTTGTCAAGTCAAAGGCACAAACCAACGCACACGCAAGCATTGAGACCAAGCGTACGCATAAATGGCTGCGCTGCATCTTCTTTCTTTTCTATTGCATTTTCTCTTTTTCTTCACGCAGTAGCACTTCGAAGCACGTACGTACAGGCAGCTGGAGCAAAGTATAGCATCCTGCTCTGCAATCCGTTCTCTGGCATATCAGGCCACTTTCAAATAGGTGTTTTTTCGGGCGTTTGCCTATCTTTCCGACCGCGAGAAAGTGAGTGCATAATGTTGAAAAGCTTTCAGCGCCCATCCCGTCCGACGCAAATACATAGGTAATGCGGTTGTTGTCTGCAATAGCACTAGATACATACGTGGACAAGTTCATAACAAGAAAGAGAGGAAGAAAAAGAGCTGCAACAAGAAAGAGAGGGAGAAAAAGAGCTGCTCACCATACTGCTTCAGTGATGGGTGGTTATCGCTGTGAGTATTGTCATCATCATCATGTGTATACATTATGTGCATCATAGGAGCACAGGTTGATGTGTCTTGCAGTGCGTTGCACACACACACACAGAAACATCAGCGCATTGCACACTATTGACGTGTACCACATTCGAGAAAAGCAGCAGCAGTGGAAAAATATAATGTTCTGAGCGAATTTTCCGGTCGGCCGGCGGACGGCTGCGCTAACAAACAGCTTCTCGCTTCTTGATTGAGCAAAACCAAACAAACTATATAACTACCACCAAGGGACATATACATATGTACATGTATACCTACACAAAAGTGTGCCATATGTTCGATCTGGGTGCGATCACGCCACAAGTCAGCGCGCCGCAAGCGACTTCACAAATTTTGAGACTTTCCACCCCGGCTGGCTGTGAGCTAAACTGGACGGCCCAGACATACAGACGCCAGGCAATAGCAAGTCCACGTGTTGATGGTTGTGTTGCGTTGCGCAGTGCGAAATACGGCATGAAATGTTGACAGTGAAAAAAATATAAGATAAGTTCGGGTTACTGCGCTTTGCACTCCATATACAGCTAAGCACGGTACCATAATACATTATAGTTTATGATGTGTCGGTCAGAGCGTGCACATATGTCGTGTAACTATGTATTTGTGAACTATTTTAGAGAGCCACTTGTAGTGTGGTTATCTCGGCCTGGTTATGCGATGACTTGTCATGTTCGGTCTTACCCCATTCCTAATATTCACCCTGATAACGCAAGGTAGCATTGTTCGTTGATGTCCAACAATCTGCATATGCGTGTGCACGTGCATAACGATGTTTATGACGAGGCTGAGACCGTTTTTTGCTACGTTTACGGGCTGGAACACATCCGAGATTATAGTCATTGGGTGGCACGAAAGTCAATATCCATTGTAAAGAAGCCTTCTCCTGGAAAAGCATCTGTTTCAAGAGGTCTTATGGCTAATGCACGCGACAGTGGCGTGCAGTATATGTGGGAACTGATGTTTCACTAGGATTATAAAAACAGCTTCCTTGGCACGAAAAGACAGTTTCAGGCCACATTGTACTTACATTTATGCGTGCTTCAGGCCATCGCTGTCGAACGCAAGTACATTCCAGATAATATGAGCTGACGTTTCTCTGCAGCACTGTGTATCTGTGTTTGTCGTCTTGTCTTACAGATACATGTATGTAGATAGCAAAAGATTCGGGCCCGGTTCGCGTTTTTTCTGTCCACCCATTATTCGTTCGCTTGCGCTGCTGCTTGGTGCGCTCCCATCTTGTGTACATAGAATACACAGTTTTTTTGGAACAGGGCAGCTGCCCATCAGCTACTGCTCGCGCACGCACATGTGCGACTTTTGACGTGACATTTTGCGTTTGCACGCACGGTTTGATAAGAGACAACGAAAAACCGAATCAAAACCCGGCAATATCACCGCTCGTTGCCGTGGTGTGGTTTTGCTCAAATGTAACCACCACCCATCCAGCATTATCAATTTTACAGTAAGACGGACCACCAAAGTCTCAAAGGTGGCTGCCGGACCGCAGCCAGTCAGCTCTCTTATTAGATTCGCAAGATAAATCGTGGGCTATTAGGCTTAGGCCGCGCGTGTGTGTGTGCAAGCGCACGGTCTTATATCAAACATTGATGCCTATAGCACTTATCGCAGGCGGCCGCCACTTCTTACCTAACACCCTTGATCTATCTTTCCCAGTCCACAACCTAACGGGCCTGCATTGTTTTCATGTGCGTGTGGTATTATGTGCACGTGTGCTCTTGCTGATTCTAGGTCTTGGGCATGGCATACAGTATGCATAGCACGTCGGGTTGATGCATTTATGTTTCAGCACTCAGTGGGCTCAATTATTTGCCTATTGTTGTATGAAAAGACATGTCATGTATAGACTGATTCAGCAAGGTGCGCGCTGGCCTACCACCTATACCTAATAAGTAACTTAATCACCTTTCCATGTGCGAGTAAGTATGCAAGTAATAATTAGGTGAGATTTGTACATTTCTTCTTGTTATACCATGCACATGGGGCACGGATGCCGTGCTCATGCGTGTGGGTGGAGCGGTTAACCTCGATGCATACATACAAGAAAGAGGGTGAGAGAGAATTATTGAAATAGCCAATCACCGCTCCGTGCCCTCTATACGCCCTGCATTGCATTTGTGTGCATTTTTCATAACCATGTATTGGTATGCATATACCTAACCTACCCTAATTTTCTCAGTTCTGCTTGCAGCGAGCCAACATCGCAACCCCGATATCATATTTCAAACACGGCGCATGCGCTGCTGGATTTTACCGGCGTCGATTGGTTTGTGCTACAGCCGGCTTCTGTGTACACTACATACCTGCGCATGGTGTGGCTTCGTGCGCCCTTTCTTGACTTTCTGAGCCTCTTTTTTACCGTATCTTACGGATGTGCCTGCGGAATACTGTGCGAGTCTGCCAGGCAGACAGGGAGAAAGTTAAAAAAAGCGCGCCCGGATAATTGCTCGATTTTACGGTGCAACACGCGCGCATGCCTTATAAAAGCGCGGTTATTTAGTTGGATGCACAGGAATGGTAACGACTTTGCCTGTCTTTTAATATCCTTTCATCAACCTTTATACCTTTTGCAGCACACCCATGGTCATGTGGTCACCTCATCTTTTATTTTTGTATTCAGTCTACACACGAATTTCTCGATAATTTTTGCATCAGCCTGCTTTTACTGAATTATCTAACAATGCAGTGGTTCTATTTTTAGATTAATTCAATCAATTTTTTCTTTACTTTTTGCAGAAAAACCCACGAACCAGAAAACAAACGATTTAGGGATACAGGACATTGGAGACCGCCCAATCAAGAGACACGAGAGAGCGGGACGCTGCCATAGACAATTACAACAACACGCCACGAGTGTCGCTAGTCCTCCACCGAAGCGAAATTGAAAGAAAATAAACCACTAAATATAATTTTATGAAAAAAATATTCTTATAATCATAATAATGTCAACAACGGCTAGTGACCGCGACGAACTGGTGTGGAAACGTCTGCTAGCGCTTGCCGAGCCAGATGCCGATCTCAGGGACGTGCTCGACAGAGACATTATGGTCGCCTATGATCGATATGTCAAACTGTTACAGGTACATCTACGCTACAGTCTCTTTATTGTGACCTTCTTTGAAACGACATTCTTTCCTTTTTGTGCTGCCTTGTGAGAATAGACTGAGAAACACCAAAAAATAACAAAAACCAAACTCACAAAAATTTAAAAATCGCAGGATCGTATGGACACGCGAATCCGCAAGTTCATCGACCGCGAGCACGACAGCTTCGAGGCCGATTCGGTGCGCGCGCGCAACGATCGTGATAAACTTCTCAGGTATATTTATTTTTTAAGTCTTGTTGTCAGTTTTATTTAAAAAAAACGCTCTGGAGTAGTGCACTTTTCATTCGTAACGCTCACAATGCAACCTTTCCTCTGCTCGGCCCATGCTGGGTCATATCATGTTGTTTGTGTGTTGTTTTCGGGTGGTGGATTTTCGGTCATTGTTCAATTGCATAATGTGCGTACGCGCGCACGTGCTTTTACGCTTGATTGCGCATTTTTCGAATTTGAACAGGATTAGATATCAGCCCAGTTCTCCTGGCGCTATTATACACATGGTAAGATACGGTAGGCGCCATTATACATGTGTATTTTAGATTTTAGTTTACATTTATACACGCGTGTTATGATGTGTGCCAGTGCGTGCCGCACGGCAGTGAACAGATATAAATTTGGAACGCAAAAAACAACAGCCACCGACCGAACAGTAGCAAAAGCAAAATTCAGGCGCTGCGCGAAAAAACGCACGCAAGTTCTACTGACAAAATGTAATTATCGTCGGGCTGCGCCTGCTGATGTTTCGATATGGCGCCCATTAAGGGCACTTGCAACAACACTGCAACTCCGTCGTGTTGATGGGCTATGGTTTTAACGACTTGCGCCACCGTTCCGACATAATTGCAGTCATAAAGTTTTGTCGGCGGTTGACAGTTTTGCACAGTGTTCATTTTTCTCAACATGAAATGCCCCTGTTTTCTGTGCTATGTAGCACCCCTGTATCTGTCTTGCACGGCGCGCACGTTAGCGGTTTTTTTATCAGGCTTGATTTAGCACCGGTCAGCTATAAGAGACTCAGTCAGTCAGTACAGTAGTTTATATAGTTAGATTACGGTAACAGGTACACGGTAGCACAATCGAAACTACACAAGAAACATAAATAAAGCGTACCCAGTCCGACAAACTTTATCTAGTCGCAAGTGCCATGTTGCAGTATGGACGCTTTACGTTTGTTACTTTGTGACGGACGGGTCGGGAAGATACAAGAGCACAGACCGCTTGTGGCGTACATAATTTATGTGCTGTTCGCTTTTTTGCGAAAACTTGTCATTTGTCTTGCGCAATTATGCCCTTCTAGCCCGGTTAGTGTGCGTTTTTCGCACCGATGGGGGCCCTGTGCATAAAAGTGCTGGCAGTTGGTCCGTCCGTCCACGAAGACCACACCCACAACAAACAAAAAAAACAACAAAAAAGAAAAATAAAAAAACACCAAAAAATTAATATAGAAAATAAAAAAAAAAAAAAATAAAACTTAAAAAAAAAAAAAATAATAAATAAAAAAAAAATAAAAAAAAAAAAATAAAAAATAAAAAAAAAAAAAAAAAAAAAAAAAAAAAATACTAAAAAAAAAATAATAAAAAAAAAAAAAAAAAAAATACATCAAAAACAAAAAAAAAAAAAAAAAACAAAAAAAAAAAAAAAACAAAAAAAAAACCAAAAACAAAACAAAAAAAACACACCCAAAAACACCCCCCTTTAAGTATGCGCGGATGATTTTATGATCTAACGGGCGTCCCAGTCTAAGTCGATTCGCAGTCATTCGTCATTCGCGCGACCGGACCGGGACAGTGACATTTGGTTCCTTGCTCCACTCTCTCACGCCAACTGTTTTATTAATGTGAAGCGGCGCACAAAGCAACTTCGTAATGTTGTTGAGATGAGACCGTTGGGAGCGAGGGAGTATGCTTTTGTTGTTCGCAAGTTGACGTGTTTATGCATGTACACGCCATCATCAAATAATCGCGGCCCGTCAAAACAGCTATTGCCCAGGTACTTAGCATCCAGGTATCGTGTCTCTCTCTCTGCAAGCGTTATTTTTCTGTGCGCGGCACGGGTATATTGTAAATTCGTCAAAGTTTTATGATCTGCTGGGCTTGGTTTCATACGCTCAGATGCTCGATTTTCAATGTGCAGTTTACATTGTACAGTATACCTATATGTGCCGTGGTATACTGTATGTATGCAGCTTTTGCAGGACGCGGCACCTTTGTTCGCTGTGACATGTACAAACAATAACAGTGACGTTGATATGGATTGAAAGCCTCCGCACCCAACTGAAAACAAGGAAATGGCTTGTAAAACGAGTCTAAAAGATATCGATAAAAAAGTTTCGAATCAAAATACACCAGAATGAAAAAACGCACGCAGAACATCGCATGATCTCGGCCTGCGCATACAAACCAGATGCGTGTCTAGGCCCGGTCGAAACGGCGCCGAGTCGGTCGATTCCATACAAATTGTGCTGATGCGTTCGAATCGTTGCGGTTTATCACACCACTGTGTGTATGTGTGGTGTGTTTATACAAACGTTATCGGTTGCCTGCGTACTTGACACAGCAAAATTGTGTTCAGTCTTATTGTGCAGTGGTTGATGCAGATCGTTCACGTGCCCTCGACTGGTTGACACAAGGCGTTCGTTTCTTTGTATTCCGAAATTTATTGGCCCGAAAATTAGGTCCTTTGAGCTCAAGATTTTTCACAACTCGGATCAGTGCAGGTTAACGTTGGGCACCACGGGATTGAATCGTCGCAATGTACGCTGGTCTTGTTCCCAACACAGGCAAGATCATAGTCTTGTTCTCAACCGCTCAAATTTGACATCGGTTGGGTCAACGATGTGTGTCAACCACTTCACAGTGGCGCTGTTCACAACCAGGGTGGTATCGGTTGGTTGGTGTGTATAATGCTCTAAAGTATATAAACACCAACCAACCACCGCAACTCAGAGAAAGAGAGCAGGAGCAGCGTAAAGTGCTATAGGTACGGGGCTGCGTTCGCGTAGCACAACCACTCACGGCGGTTATGCGAGCAAGTTGTGTTGGACAGAGCCACAGCGGATGTGGTTGCGTCCAACACGAAATCTGCCGGCGGAGAGAATAAAAATTTCGTTCGGCCCACTCGCGCATGTCTCTCTCTCTCCACAACGTTCCGATCCGCGCTCTTTCCAGTTGTGTGTGTGTGCAAGTTTTCTCTGCGCGCCGCGCTGCTGGGTTGCCTGCCTTTGCCTACGTCTTGCGGTCGTGTCAGTGCAACCCTTCACGCTGCGCTCTGCGCGTTTCGCTGATGTTGGATGCATTTTGCCACCATACCACGGTCACGACAACGCCACGTTTTGATGCAGTGTGTGTTTCTAAAAATTCAATAGTTGGTTGGTTATGATGTCAGTTGTTGCCTGTGATCAATCCACCACCCCTGTGATATCTACACAGATATACCATATCTCTTTTCCAATCAACACCCTTTATGTGATCATAATGCAGTCTCACATAGTCTATATTTCTGATCACTTCCCCCGCGTCAAGCCGCGGATATTGAAAATTTGACAAAACCAACGCGCGAGAGACATTGATTTCAATTTACGATTTTGGTTTGGAGTTCACTGTCGCCCACGATATGCATATTTCGTGCCGTTTTCGTTGTTTTCTTGTGAGGATTGCTGACCACAATGAGCAGAAAAAATTCACAAAGATGCAGCTCAGGTTCATAGGACGCCATCGACTTTATAACATGCATATACAATATATAACAATATCGATGTGCAGTATACATACATACTGCAGTTCAGTCCATTCCGTTTGTTAAAAATTCGACCCAAATATAACCTTGGTATATATACACGCATCGATACGAATGTGCCAATCTGAGGTTTGGTTTCCCCAATATGTCCATGCGGAATATGAGCGGCCATATCTCATTATACGAGCGAGCGTTTCAATAAGTCACCGCCTTGTACATATGTAACCAACCAACATAAAGGTGCACGCGCATACCGCATGGTCACATTTGGGCCGAAAAACAGGCCCCGTTTGTGGGTCAGGCCATTTATTTGGAATATGGAGTGCTTTCCAGAGCTATCCATCCATCTTGCCTTAGCTGGACAGCTAGATGGCAAAAAAACCACAGCTGCAAGCGAGCGGCTGCATTTAGCGCTAGCGGCTCAGCCCTATCGCTCACTTATGCACTATTATTTTGTGCCACCGACAATTTTTTTGCGGAAAGCAAGAAAACTTTTCTTTTACCGTCTTAACGCGCAGTCGGAGTTTTGCGGCTCAGACTTGCTAGAGGCTCGCTTTGGGCACTATGTGCCTATGAGTGGGTTCCTCTTACGGGCTTGCGTGCCGTAAACATGTATCTAAGTTGTTTCACTGCAACTGCTGTTACGTATGTCCGTACCGTACCTCTATATATAACTTGGGCTGAACATGCGATAGACGAGGACGAGAGCGCATGCCACATCGATTTGAGAAGTATGTACGTACAGCTGCACATGGGCTCCTGCTTGACTCGCTTGCTCGTATGTACCTATGCACATGCAAAGGTGCACTGTATAGATGCCACAGTCATATGCACTACATACTTACAGTCGAGACTCGTTATAGGTGTATTCGCTATACGTAAGTAGCTGACTGCTATTGCATACTTTTTCGTGTGTCCCGAAATTTTCCAGTACTTGAGCGGTTCGTAACAAGCACATGTTCGCCATGCGGTAGCATGAAATTTTCGAGTGTCCCAAACGGTATTTTGTATGGAATTACGATTCGATATACACAAAATCTCGCTGTGCTACCTTTAAGTACTGACATTTCCTCAAGTACTGAATTCGCCATAGGCATAAATTCGTTGCAAGTATACTTTTCAGGGTGTCCCATAAATATACCTATGTATAACGAATGTTGACTGTATTCAGCAAAGTGCCATAACCGCACTTGGGCCGGTTGGGTGTGTCAGCAGAGAGAGAGAGTGCGAATTTCTCTCTATCTGTCTGTCACGCGTGCTCCAGTTTCCCCCTTTTCTCTACGCTGCGCATTGCGCCTGCCTCCTGCCACCGGCTTATTTGTGTATGTATGTATGTATGTATGTACGTCGTCGCTCGCCGCTAATCATACCACAAGGGCATTACATGTCGTAGGCATAGACTGCTGCTAGGAGGCTCAAACAGTGCTGTGTATACTGTATATGTTGTGAAAATTAAAATCGTAAAAGTCAAGCCTACTGTATTTATTACATACACACTGTACAGTATGTTTCAATTTTATCGCCAGTAATCCAAAATTAACGATTCGCCCGTTTCATTGTCAGGTCACTGGAGCAAGCGAGCAGCGGACAGCAGCAGCAAGCGTCATCAATCAACAAAAGTGGCGAAACGGGTGCACGACCACCGGCTGAAACGGGCTCGTCAGTCTTGTCTCCAGCGGTCACCAAGTGCTCCTCACAATCTGTGATGTTGTCGGATCGACGCAATGTGCAACAGCTCGAGCCAATCACCGTGCACATGAAACCACAGGATCATACGGGTACGGTAGCTGGGTACTGTAAACCGAGACAAATATATAAGTACATATGACGATACCAGACGTCATCTCCCCCTCTGAAGACTGAACATTCTCCTGACCTACATAAGTTGCCAAAAATCCTGTCATTGTAAAAATAGGGTGGACTTAACCCGTAAGGAACCGGAACAAACAAAAGCAGAACTGGAACAGCCTAGCCAATCTAATGTTTCATCATTCGCAGGTGCAACAGACGAGGCTAGTGTGCCTGACGAACAGGTTCAAGACCCGGACAGTGCGCTGCCGCCGAGTCCGCCGTTGCCGTTTGGGTCACGCGACGGGGATGAAAATGGCAACACGGGACAGGTGTGGTTACGGTACCTGTGTTGGGTTACGGTAGTCTACTGTATTACGGCAGTACTAACTGGTTGGCTGCAATGTGACTGGCGGTCTGCATACAAATGTAGCGATCTAATCACCAAGATCCAATCAAGAGTTTCCAAAAAACAGCAAAAACACACCAACTTCTGTGATCTCTTCAGACGACACAACTGAATAATCAATCGGTGAATGGGGATGTAGACGATGACGGCGACCTCGAGCTGACCGAGGAGACGATGTTTTCGTTCGACGCAACCGGCAACACGGCACGACACAGAAACGGGGATCAACGGGATATTGATGCCGAGACTGATGGTTGGTGGAATTGGGACGCTCCATAAATCATCGTGGTTTCCACGTGGTAAACATCAGCTTCGGTCTGACGATGTCCTGGTACGGAGTGCGCACAGGTGGAAACGGGCGCAACCATAGAACACATTGAACAAATGGTTGCGTTTTTGGCCAGATTGAGTTTTGATCTACCGTTTTGATTGGCCGTTCGGAAGTTTTTCGACTGTATAAACATGCGACTAGCGTAACACGTATTAGAGATCTTGAAACTATAAACTTTTAACGCTGGTCGAATGTTTGATGGTCGAAAATCTTTCAGAAAGATGCACTCAAAAATAAATCAGGCCAAACCTCAAGTCCGACTCCAGATCCCGAGGTGTTGATGATTGCGATGTTTCACCCATCATACAAATATTCAAGAGTGTGTCATTGTAGACAGCGGCACGTTCGACGACCTGGGTCTGTTGTCGTCGGGCGGCGCGGGTTCGCGTCTCGCACGTCGTCGACATACGGATGGCGCCGGGTGTCTGGTGTCGAAACTGGGTACGTCACTACCGGTAACCATCCAGAAACGATACTGGCCACCGCCGGATGCACTGGATTCGCTGCCGGCCAGCTCGAGTGAAGATGAGAATGGGGAAATGAAGGTTAGGCGATGGGATTGAGATCAGACTTTCTTTATCGTAAACCCTCGAAACTAATGAGTCTCCATTTTGTCAACCCGGCAAGCTCAACCACAAGCAGGCAAGTTTGAAGGCCAAACGGTCGGACTCGGATTACTACAAAAGAAGGGGAACTTTGTGCGGACGGCGGACCGTTTGCGAATTTCGCGATAGAACAATTTTTTCTCGAAGAGACAAGTAATATTATACTAAATTGTAAAGTGTCATCGATTGTGGCGTACCAGAGATAGGCCAGTTTACACTGTGACACGAATAATGTTTGCAGCACGTGATTCTGCCGCACCGTGCGCCGCCACGCGATCAGCACGAGAAGATGATGGAGCTGTCGCGGACCATCCAGGCGGCCGACGACCCCGAGCGACTGTTCGGCGAACGACCGCGACGACGTCGCTACCGAACCGGTGATGCCGTGGTGCGACTGCGCTCGCACGAAATGCAGCAACGTTAGTCAAGCGACTGGGATTATTGGGCTGATATTATTGTTGTCAACGCAACTGTCTGTCATTCGTGCCCGGTGTTCCGCCGTGGAACACACGTGGGACGCGTGCATACTATGGCGCGACGATAGCTGCCTTAAACTTGTACGGTTGCCATTTGCATGGCGCGGTAGTTGCGTTGACAATATCGACTAGAGCGTGATTATGGTCCGAGTTTATCTTTAGTTCCACAGCTCCGTCGTGGAAATGCTTTAGTTCGCCGTCCAATTTCAGGCAAGTCGGCCGGTCTCGACTTATACCTGGACCCGGACGAGGTGGACGACACGGTCGAGGCGCCAACGGTTGTGGTCGCGGCCCGACCCAATGTGCAGGCGAATGTTTGGCCGGCCAAATCGCCAACGCATGCGTTCTAGGTGCCTGCCCCCTTGATAGATCAGGGTCATTCGGTCCCTATACAGTGCAGGTTACTCGATTCAGCCTGATGGATTGACTGTTGCATCATAATGCTACTGTGAGCGAGCGCACCAACCACCAACCCCTTTACATCTATACATCTACTACTGTGTACTATACCACGCTGATTACGGTAGATTATTGTATTTTCGCCATTGTTCGAGTTGCAAACTATGACTGCATGAACTGATTTGCCGTCGCACATAATACCACTCTCTTCCCTCTCTCTCTCTCTAACACACGTGTCTTGGACACCGTCGTACTAATGTATATTTACTTGGATTACAAAAATGCTGAGCTTGTTCATTCAGGGATCAACACTATGTATGTTTTCTTTAAATTCTGTTTGACGCTCGTCTTAAACGTGACGTTGTGGATTATGTTTTGGTTTTATCATTATTATTATTATAATTTCCAAAACTACCTGCAGCTTTCAAAACCATACCGGAGAAATATGCGCGCGCGCGTCTCTAGCAGAAATCTGTTGTCAATTTTTTTATCCAACAACTAACTCATACAATAATGAGTTCAACAACTCTTATTTTTGTTGTTCTTCATTCGTGTCTCCCAAGCACATTTATTATTACAATAAGCTAGTAGCGGGTATGTGTCACATCTTTTGTTTCTCTGTCGTTCTCACTCACGCGAGTTTATTCGTCTGTTCCAGCAAAACTTTACTGTACCACTCTATTATTATCTACTACTGTTTCTTTCCGTCTACTAAACACAATTCAGGAATTTATTATGTTTTTTACACATTGTTTTTTGCATATAAACACCTCAACCTCTCTCATCACATTACTCCTTTTTTCAACTTTTGTTGTATTATTTTTATTATCATCATTACTTTTACGTTGTGTGCGCAGCCTGTGAGCCAACGTTTGAACCGAGTGTCGGTGTATTGGTACCTGACCGTTTTATGCTGGAAATTACTGCAAGATAGCGAAAAATGTGTTGTTTCTATAGTACCCGTTTTTTGGCTTAGGTACCGTGGTGTTCCACTAGCTTTGTATTACAAAACACATTACACAAATTGCTTTTCGCCACTGTGCTAGCGCGAAAGGCATTTACTAATTTTCTCATTTCACGTTATTTTCTGATAATTTTAATGATGTGAAAAGTTAAGATTGCATACGAATCCATGTGCATTCTCTGTAGATAGATTATACATACATTAGTTTTACGTTTGTTAATTTCTTCTGAATGTCGATTTTTAGAGCACAACTAGAATTTGGTCGTCGTATTTTATTATGGTGTCAACTTTTATATTATTTTATATTATTATTATTACATTGCGGGCTCGCTAAGCCGCTCGTCAAATTTTATATTTTGTATCGGTGATGTTTCACAGTGAGATGTTTTATGTTGTTCAGTAGTCAAAAAATGTAACGGGCGCCCAAGGCGGTCATCCCACTCCTACACCTACAGCACGCACGCGTTTTCTGCACGAAACTATGATTTTTGTCTCATTTTGCAAGATGCTAAGCTAAGTTTAACACTAGAGTTACGAATTATTAAGTTTTTGGTAAATTTTTATTCTCAACAACTAGGTATCTTCCATGGCGTTGTTTCTGCAGATGGACCGTTTGCTGGGGCTGGATTTTATGCATCGTGGACTTGAGCTCAAATACGTCCCAGCAACGGTACACTTTGTAAACGTGCGTAAATTTGATACCTGATGATTGACTAACGGTGAACCCAAATTGTGCTTTGGGAATGTTTTTATCTCCTTTTTCGTGTTAAAAACGGCAAAAAGTCAAAGGATGAGGTTACCAAAGTGTCAAACTGCTATATACCACTATTGATGTTTCAACCGGGAGCATTGTATTGTCTCGTGTGCGTGCGCACGCGTAGTGACAGGCGCTGCAGCCATTTTGATCGTGTGATACATATATATTGATTGATTGGCAATTGATTTGTGTTTGTTCGCGGTATTCTTTCCGATGAACTCTCAGTCTCGCGCGCGCGCCACCATTTTGTGTGTTGCTGTGCGTTTCACAGTACGTGTGTGTATGTGCTTTTTGATGATGTTTCATGTGCTCCGTGTGTTACCATGTGCTTTGTGTGCGGTTTAAGATTGCAGCACCATTTTCACCAACACACATTTGCGTTAGGTAATCATGCGAGTACAATTTAGGTCATTTTACGCGTAATGCACATTGTACCACCATGTTGCGATCAGCAGGATTTGTCATGTTCACGTGTTTTTTCCTTCCTCTTCTTCCCGCGTTTTTTCATTGGCTATTTTCAAGAGCGGCGCTTTCGCGATTATGACGTTTGTGCACTGTGTATATGGCGTGTTTGTGTTGCTTTTGCGAGGCAACACACAATACGCTGCGAGCTTCGTGCTGTTGTAATTCTTGAGCGAGCCCAGACATGTTAGATTTCGATGTCATGTTATGTACACTAACGGGCGGTTCAGGTTGGGGCACGTTTTCATTCTGCTCAAATTGAGCGACATTTGTAAGTATAGGTGATCCATAAAAAACGCGTCCCGGCATCCGCGAGAGAATGGGCACACAAAGAGGTCCGGAGGACGTGTAGAAAGCAGGCAATTATGTACTTATTCAAATCCACATTGAAACATAGTGCTACATCGTTGCTCCGTATTGGCGAGAGAGAACTACTGCGTGTGACTGAAAATGTGTGTTTGTTAAGTATATGCATATGTTATACTTATTTACGGGTTACTGTACATTACGTACTGTATGTATTTTCCTCATTCGTTTTTTGTTTTTCTCCACACACAATCACCACGAGATAAACTTTAAAAATAATAATCGCTCCGAAATGTTGGTACCATGTTGCCGATTACTGAACAAAACACGGCAACAAATACGAGGTAACCGCACGAAGCAAGAACAGTAGAAGTGGCTCAACGCCTTCGGATATCACAGAGTCTAGAGTGCTGATAGCAAACAACCGCACATCAGAATGAAAACTGACAGAAAGTTTGATGAGAACAAAGAACTTTTGTGTTGAGCAATGTTAGCGCATGCATCAAATACCGCTTGCAAACGACAAGTAGTACTTGGTGTTGTGCTTTTAAGAAATAAAAAAGAAAAGTCCGCAAGGTGGTGAGATAATTCCGATATGTCCAGCTATGAACAGCAGAAGACACACGAACAAAAACAAGCATCATGTATATAATACCCTCTAATTTTACAGTGTACCTTCTTTATAGTGACGATCGATCAAGATCTCTGGTGAAACGACATTTTGATTTCCAACCAGTCGTTAACCTCCTAACTGCCATTAGATAAGTGAATGTGTTTATGGCGACCCGTGCATGACCGGTCCCGCTTATGTCACTACACTAGAAAGAGGGTAGACCGCAACACTAAAAATCTAAGTTCCCTCTTCACTAGATTCCTCCTCCTCTTCCTCCTCACAATCTTCATCCTCACTTTCACTATCATCTTCCGCATTACCGTAACCCGAGCTCGTCGCTCCTCCGCCACCATAACCGAAGAAACCACCGTAACCCCCACAGTCGCCGTCATCATCATCTGCACCGAACGCTTTGCGACCGAAATCGTGACGACGCACTGAAAAATGTTTCAAAACGTTGACAAAATTATCATCAAAACTCATCATGCGATTATTGCGAAAACTTGCCACCAACCCAAAAAACCGGAAATAGTAGCGAAAAGAGTGACATGTTTATAAAGTCAATGTTGTCGTAAGGTTTGTCCCCCATTTACAGTTGCAAGGTACCCTTGGGGATGGACCCAGATGGTTGCAACGCACCCTTGGGGCGGCAGTTGCAAGGTACCCCAAAAGGCCGTTTTTGGCGTGCAGTTTTACTGAAAAACTTTACCCAAAAGTGGTAATTTTTCCATTTGGCCGAAAATTTGGCAAAAATGACCATTATAAAAAGGGTTGAACGCGCGTGCGGTTTTTGGGATTTTTAGGTGGAAAAAGACCCATTTTTGCTCATAAAAACTGGTTGAAAGGCAGCTTTTGGTGCCACATGTACAGGCAATCCACCAGCTCATGGCATTCCATACACGCAGCTGCACGCTATATTACTGCCGTCAATGAATGGATGTATTCTCTGCAGTTATCCTTTGAAACATTCCCAAATTTTGCAACAGCGCAGAGAAATGTTATGTTAAGCACCTAATAAAAACGGAGTAAATTAAAAAACGGCCATCAAAGTATGACACTCGCCAAAAGTGCACATTTTGTTTAGAAAATGGCGTGTGCTGCTACATGCGCTATGTGCATAAAAAGTGCCATGAGCCGATGGATGGCCTATACATATATGTCTAATGGTAAAAGAACAAGGTGAAAAAGCAAAAACCTGACCCGAAACCGTGAGATCCTTTGTCTCTGCGGTTCGATATCCACATTTCGGACACGGTATGGGCTGATTTCGATCGTATTTGACGCCGCGCCGACGCACGTGTTCGTCGCAGAAACACAATTTGCACTTCATGCACGAGTGTTGACCCAGACGGTTGCACGAACCACCTAAATGTGTTAAAAAGTGAACACGACACTGGCAACGCATTGTTATAATCTGTGAAACAAAAGTCAAATTAATTAAGTGGCAAACACCAACATTTGTATGATTCGCCTTCGAGCACCTGACAGCTGGCCTGATGTTCGAACTGGTCATCTTCGCAGAGGAAGCCGTTGCAGAACGAACATTGGAACACTCGGCCACCGAAAATCGTAGAATGACACATTTTGAAGTGACATCTGCGGAAACCGAAGAATAAATATGATCCAACCATGTTCCCAAACGGTGCGCTCGCATTCAATACAGTCGGCGTCACGCAACACGCAGCCGCACGCGTGTGTCGTCAGACATTTGCGGCCATGACAGACGAATGCCTCGCAGAAGTCACAGATGGCGCCCTGATACTGGTGGTTGGTTGGAAAAACATTCTTTCTACGCCCTGGTGGTTGGTTGGAAAAACATTCTACTTTGCTGCGATGCCGAGAGCCACCCATGTGCAAAACGCAAAACAAAAAGGCAGGAACACGTAGATATGAACCTGATAAGACACAGAAAACTCGCAAGTCAAACTAACCACCATGGCAAGTCCGGTGGAGAAGGTTCCCGGGTGCTTGACCACACAGTCACCTGTTTTCTGCATGCACTTGATCTTCCCACATTGAGCGCACATCGGCAGACGTTGCACCGACTGACAGAAGTAGCAGAACGCACGCGACTTTTGTTGCCTGTGCTAGCAAGGATTTATTTGATATATTTTGGTTTGAAAATGGCGAAAAATTTTCTTGGGGATTCGAACTTCGTTTTAAAAAGGCTTAAAACAGCTGCAACCCTTTTTCGTGCCTGAAAAACACACAGGCGGGGAGTAGCAAACCATAATCAAAGCAAACATTGCTCAAAATGGGTGTTTTTTACTTCGGAATTCCTTAAGTACTGGTAATTTAGTTGGGAAACAACATTTTCAGAAAAACACCGTTTTTTCGAAAATGTAAATTACCGTACAGAGGTGGGAATCGGGCCTGGTTACCTCGGCCCGGCTTTTTCAGATGACAGCTTGAAGCAGTATAGTTCCTGGTCCGGAGGGAGCGATAGCGGACCCCCCCTTTTTTTGGAGGTGGAGATAAGGCAGTGTAGTACTTGGTCTTTCTGGAATCTTTCTGGAAAAAATCTTCATAAAAAGGGTATTTTAGCGATTTTAGACAACATTGACCTGAAAATCACACATTTTAGGCCTAAAAACTCCCATTTTAGGCCCAAAAATGCCTACTTTAGGCAAAAATTGGAGATAGGGCACCCGGAGGGGGAGATAGGGGGAGGGGGCCTGGGGGGTCATGTACCTGGGGGGGGGTTTGGGGGGTTAGGTTTTTGGGTGAAAGTTTTTAATGTTTTTATGTGTGGAATCGTGTGAAGACGCGGTATTTGCGCGCCGAAAATTTTAAGCAATTTGAGGCAAAAACCACTGATTTTACACTAATTTTGGCCATTTTGGTCAAAAATTGGCACTTTTGGGGCGAAGTACCATGTTAGACTTTCGGGGAGGGGGGGAATTTTTCGCCATTTTAGACCACAAAAACAGATTTTTCTGCGAAAAATAAATATAAATTACCGGTAACTTTTTCGGTAATTTATTTCGGAAATTTATTTGGCTCCGAAAAAAACGGTTTTTTCAGTTTTTTACCAGAAAAAAACGGTTTTTTCACGATGGGCAGGGCATCACAGGCAGGAGGCGCGGGATACCTCGGCCCGGGCCTGGCCCGGCCTGATTACTACCTCTGTTGCAGAGGTCGCAATCGGGCCGGTGTTGGCCGGCCCGGCCGTGCCCGAGCCCCCAAATCTCCGGCCCGGCCCGGGCTGCCCGAACCCCCAAATCTCCGGCCCAACCCGGTCCGAATTTTTGGCTCAGATTTTAACCCCATTTTTATCATACTTTTTGCGATTTTTTGAACCTATTTTTTGGCTGAAAATTCATTGTTTTCCATGAAAAAGTCGTCAGATAGACAATACTGATCACTTACTTGCCGAATTCGTCAGAAATTTTTAGTATTTTTGACAAAAAATCCCCAATTTCCGGTTAAATAAGTCACTTCAGAAGCTTCGGGCCGGGGTGCCCGCCCTCCAAATCTCCGGCCCGGCCCGAGCTAAAGGCCCAAAATCGCGGCCCGGCCCGATTGCGACCTCTGCTCTGTTGGTGGTACCGTAATTTTAGTCACTAAATGCACAGCAAAAAAATCAAATTCAAATGTAGAAACTTTACTTCTGGCATTTATCACATTCCATCATTGCATTGCATGGCTGCTCGCCTATATTTCGGTCTGATGCCTTCGCTTGTATGTTTTTCTGGCGCTCACGCTGTTTTTCGGCCTTCTTTCTGGCACCAGTTTTTTTCTTGGGCATGTTTTTCAGCAGGGTACGGCGGTCGGCGGAGGTGCAAGGCAGCAGACGATTTATATTTCAGCCAAACAGAACTGAATAATGAGAAAACAACAAAACACGTGTTTTGAAGCTAAAAAACTTTGATTAATTTGTCCAACCAGAACAGAAATCGGAACTTCATGTCTAAGCACGGCCGAAAGTGTCTGCTTGACAAGAGGAGTTAAAAATCTTTGGAAAATCATCCACGCCTATAAAAGGCAGAATGAAAATGGCACGGCACGGCATGCTTCCGTTTATTTTTGTCTCTGCAGTCAAGAACTGTCCACTTGTCTTGGACACTTCTACGCTGATGATATCAAAATTTACAGGCAAATCCGTAGTGCTGCAGATCACAAAATCCTCCAGGGTGACATAAATGCGGTCATTAGTTGGCTCTCTGCAAATGGCATGGCTCTTGCCAGCCATAAGAGCGTCACAGTAAGGCTTGGGAATCGCCCCCAAGTCCCCCCTGTCTATTTTTGTGGGAATGAGCAGATTATTTCACCACCCCATGTCCGGGACTTGGGTGTCTTAATAGACCAACAAAACTTAAAGTTTGAGTCACATATTGGTAAAATTGTGGCTGACGCCAGCAGAATGGAGAAGACCATCCGCCGAAACTTTCACAGTCGAAATCTCGACTTCCTCCGAAAACTTTATTTGGCCTATGTCCGCCCTTTACTGGAATTTTCCATGTCCATTTGGTCCCCTCAAAATGTCACTTTAGCTAAAAACGTTGAAAAAATTCAACGTCGGTTCACTTACTATTTACCTGGCATGCAGACACTGTCTTACCAACAGCGTTTGCATGCCCTAAATTTAGACCCCCTAATTTATCGCCGGACCGTGAACGATCTTGTGCTTGTGTACAAGGTCATTCACGGTCACATACCTGGGGTAACCAAGGAATCCTTCTTTCCATCTCGTGACACCGGCCGCCCAACCCGAGGGCACTCCCACAGTTTGTGTCGAGTCCATGGCGCGGGTGCGGACTTGTCCGGGTACTGGGCCTATCGTGTCGTGGACCTCTGGAACAGGCTACCAGAGGGCGTCGTCTCTGCTGCCTCAATTGCGGCCTTTAAAACTAAACTAAACTCACGTGGTCGAGACGTAGTTTCTTGCCACATTAACTCAAAATTTTCAGCCGTCGTTGACTGATCTCCTCAGTCACTGGGTTGCTGCTTTCAGATCATCATCAATATTTAAAATCGTATTCTCGTTCTCGTCATCCGTTGCTGAATTTGCCGTTGTTGTGTGTTGGTTGTGCTAGTTTGGCTCGTTTGGTTGGTCTCATCTCACCGGTGCGTTTCCATTGTCGTTTATTCATTCATGTTCACATTCTTTGTTATTAACACTGTTTTATTTTAAGGGTTTTTCCGGATCTTGTGAAGGTCTTCGCGTAAGCTTGCAGATAAAATTTGAATTTGAATGTAAGAGGCACAAAGACCCGAAAGACATGAAAGACAAAAAAAGACATTTGTTATTTTTGTCTCCGTCAAGAAGTGTCCATCCACGCCTAAGATGGTAAAATTCTGGTAACTACACACTTGTTGACTGTAAACAACGGTACAAAACACGGGGGTGCGTTTTGTACGCTTGTTGACTGTGTGACAAAAATAACTTAACACAGTTAATGCATGTGTCAAGTCAACAAGTGTACAATACAGTCGTGCTGTTATGTACACTTGTTTACGCGTGCGACATTTATGACACATATGACATTTATTATTTTTGTCACATTTGTCATACATTCAACAAGTGTCCACACACGAAAATTCTGAGTAACAATCGCCAATCGCAAATGTCGCAAGACATCGAGCTCGAAGATGAGCCCGACCAATGGATCCCGAAAAAAACTCTATGCAAAAGATTGGCCTTCGATTTTCTGGTGAAAAAAGAGGAGATAAGCAATCTTTGTGAAAACATCGGTGCCTGATTCGTAAAGGAGAGATGAAACATTGATCAAGCATGAGCCCCTCTGATATGTGAATACACGAATGTGAGCGATGCAAATTGCAAACCGGAATAATTTTCTTGGGCTTGGGCTTATACTTAGGCCTAGGCTCCAGCCCAAGTCAAATGAAACATAACAGAAGCAACAAACAATAAGATAAACTTTGAAACATTACTTTACTTGCCGGCCGGCGTCGGCATGTGGACACTTGTTGACAAAGACAAAAATAATAAATGTCTTTTTTGTCTTTTTTGTCTTTAATGTCTTTCGTGTCAACAACTATGCATTACCACGCTGCGTATAGGACAGTTGTTGACATAAAGACAAAAAAGACAAAAATAATTGGATGTCAACAACTATGCATTACCACGCTGCGTATAGGACAGTTGTTGACATAAAGACAAAAATAGTTGGATGTCAACAACTGTGCATTGATTGGAGCAGAGACAGTTCGTCCAGGTGAACAACATGTGAAGAACGCAAATGCGATCGCACGCGCACCTGACAAACATCGTAAAATATTTTCCTTGCAAAATAAATTTTGAGAGCGAGTTATTCTATAAATTTTGAACTACCGCCGTCTGATGTGCAAGTCTTCCTGTGCCTGAAAGGAACAGATCAGAGAAAATACCAGGTGTTTAACTCCAACTGTATAGGACAGTTGTTGACATGTCAACAAGTGTCTAGCTACCCCGGCGTCTTTCTGGCGGGAGCTCCCGTTCTGAGGCGAATTTTGAGAGAAAAAGAAAAGAAAAAAGATTTTTTTATTGCATTATTCAGAGGTCGCAAGCAATCGCCGGACCGAGCCCCCAAATCTCCGGCCCGGCCCGGCCCGAATTTTTGGCTCAGATTTTAACCCAATTTTTGCGATTTTTTAGCCTGTTTTTTTGGTTGTATACCGTAAAAAACCTAAATACAGCCCTCCCCCCCGGAATAGAGCCCCCCGCAACGCAATACAGCCCCCCAAAAAGGGGTCAGTGAATTAATAGAGCCCCCCGGAATAGAGCCCCCCCAAGTAACATCCCCTATTGTAGTGTATTAAGGCTTGATAGTGGTATACAGGTACATTTATGCACGTTTGTTGTTCGTTCAGCAGAGCACATAATACGCCTCCTATTGACGAATAGACACGATAAATGCGATTACAAGCGAAAAAACATCCTTTCAAACCCGTTTTTAGGGGTTTTTGCGGGGTATTTCTGGGAACAATCTTTCAGGTTGCTTCGGGTCAGTAAATTAATAGAGCCCCCCTTCTATAAATAAGCTTGACTTATTTTACTGAAAAATAGGGATTTTTTTGTCAGAAATACTAAAATTTCTAACGGATTAGTGAAAGGGGAGCCCCAGTGAAAGAAGTTTAAAAAAATTTTTCCATCCTCAAGTCATAGAATTCCCTCGTGTACCAAAATATACGTTGATGATGTTCCCTCGTGTCGTCGTCGTCGTGTGATGATGATTCGATTGAAATACGAAAAGCGACGTGCAGCATTCAGCTCGGAGCTCCTGATTAAGTGCAGATATTGATATTACAGACGACAGCAACACAAAATGTCAACGACGACCGCGACCCATGAAGTCTCCCTTTCTGCAACAGGAGCAAGACCGGCTCTTGCTGCTTCTGCAAGTGCGGAATCGGCAACAGCAATTCTGTCTCCGTGTTCCGGAAACGGCAGCCATTCCTGGCCGCTCAGCGCTCGCTCCCTGACTGTCTTCAGCAAACCACAAGAACGGAGAGTGTGTTACAATTCACCGAGTGTTTTGGGCGATGCTCCGATGGTTTGTCGATTGTTTTTACGATCGCAGCGAACCAACACGACCACCCTTTTTTCACGGAAAACCAACTCATGTTTCACCATGGTGTTTTTATCCGTTAGTACTGTTGTGTTCCAGATTGGCTCAGCATATGTGGAAGCAACCAAACGCAACATCTCAGTGCCGGCGGCTGCAAACGTTCAGAACGTGGCAAAGTCGTTCGACGGAGTTGTGGAATTGATTGTTCGTGGAATTTTTTAAATATTTTGCTGTGTTGTGAACAAAATCATAAGAAGACGGAAGAAAAAACGCAAAAAGCACATTTCTGCAGCGCGGTGGTCACTTGCGGGCCGCTCTCGATATGACCTGTCAAATGCTGGCTGATATCGACCAAGGCCCGGGCATGGCCAGTCATCGCACAACGCACACCGTACAATCACTGCAGGTGCGTCCCTTTGGCATTTGTTTGAAATGCAAATTTTTATTGTTTCTTATGGGCATGGGATGGCACCATCAAATACTTCGTGCCTTGTCAACCTTGCACCTTGGTATTGGTCTTACGTGCTGGGCAACAGGGCAAAAAAACGGCCAGTGACTAAAATGGCCACCAGGTCCACAAACTTCAAGGGCTGATGGATGATTTTTCAAAATTCTGGTTAAGATGTTTAGTTATCGCACAGAGTACGAGCGTGAGTGAAGGAATTTGAAGTTATTACACTGGTTCAAAAAGTATGACAATCGCGATCCGGGTCCAGAAGCTTTTGCTTTTTCCTATCCTTGTCGCAAGATATCGCAACCTGATTGATCAGCGTGAAGGTCATTTGTGAAAAAGTTGGTTCACAGCGTCAACACCAATATTTGTAGAAATTAGTGCTGCGACTTCTATAAAAAAGCATTCCAAGCAAAAATTGTCAAAACACGCACTTGGGGCTGGGGACACATTCGACCTCATAATTCTGTTTTTTTTGCAATTGATCAGACTTTAATTCAGTTGTGGACACTACGAGAACAATTGCTGCTGGCTGTCGGTAACGGCGCCGTGTGCAAATTGGAGATGGATAAATTTACAGATCTGGACGCGCCCGATCTAAGGATGGAATATTATCCGGAAACGTATCCGATGAAATCAGGTGAATTTAACCATATCAAGTTGCACTACGATATAACGACAAATGGTCAATGCCAAAGCAAATTCTCTAATTTCTGTACTGTAATGTGCAAATTCTATCGCATAATATGTCCAAAACATTACTTTTGCCTGGGTCGTTCGACCGCGGTTGTTTCTTGCCTTCATACGAGGCATTTCTTGCCACCTGGGGTGGCAATTTCACCACTCGAGATTTTCAAATGGCCGGTTGCCTAATTGCAAGAAAGTTAAGCAACAGGATCATATAACTATAAACAGTTTTCTGCACGATTTTCACTGATTTTCGCCACTGGCCATTTTCAAAAAAAACCGCTTCAACTTAATACGGTGCGGCCTTTTTTAGGTTTAATTTTAGTCAATCGGAAAATTCTTTATGAATCAGGTTCGCTGGTCCCGTTCGCGCTGCGCATCATTCACAGCGAAGCACCGTCGTTTGAAATGGAGTACGCAGAATCGATTAAGCGGTTCTGTCTGCTCATCAGACAAATTGAGCAGGTGAGATAGATTTGATGTGATTCGAAACGTGTCCGTTTTGCGGTATAAACTGGCTGATCGGAGAATATGACATAGTTTTGTGGCTTTTTGAGTTACCAGTGTCAGTTCAGTTTGGTAATTTATTCTGACATAATTCTGAATACTCGTTGGTCTCAAAATCGAAACCGTCCAGTTCCCACAAGTCAGGACAGAAACGATCCGGTCTGATCATCTGCATTTGCCAACGGCATCATTCTCACATTGAAATCAGGAAACGACTTGCAGATTTTGCACCGTCTCAACACGGGGATGTGCATTGACCATGGGGTGCATCCAGTAGCAGCTGACGCGAGTTTGATTGCCTTGTGGCGTAAACGGCACTGCGATACCAGGCAGGCAATGGCACGGGTGTGTGTGGCGCAAAAGGTCGGTTTCAAATTGGATTCCAATTGTCCGTTAATATTCTCTTGCGTTTTGCCATTTCGTGCATAGATTCGATTGGACTTGAGTTATCTTGGTCACGCGACTTTTTGAACCATGTGAGAATTTCGCCTTACAATATTTTTGGCATAGTGTTCACTTGGTGAGGCATCAGTTTTGGGCCAGTGATTCCCAATTACCCTTGTTCAAAACGTGTATTTCATAGTTGATTGATGGTTTTATTCTGATTTCGATCGGCCTGAAATGCTGAAGTAACTGTCTGGCTAACGGTCCTGGTAATTGTCTGGTGCAACATTTGTGCCTGAATTTTCACTGGATCAAGAAATATATGTCATCAGTTTTGTTACGCTGCAGGATTTCGACACGGCGTTATCGACCTACGATTCTCTCTCCACCCTGACTCCATTGGAGTTGAGTTTTGCCGGTCGTCTGTGCATTCAAATGGGTGACAGCACCAGGGCCGGACAATGGTTTAGTCGGTTCAATGCAGAATGTGACCAGAGCTGCGCAACAATGAAGTCGCTGGCATGTATGCACAAGTTGGTCTAATGTTTCAATCATTTGGTAATCAGCAAGCTGATTTTGAACGTATAAATTACGTAGCACAGCCTGACCATGACCACCAGGTTTGATTCAGGGATTACTATCTTTTCAGGGGTTATCTGAGCGTGTTCTACGGCAATTATTCGGATGCGCTGCTTTGCTTTCAAATGGCCGTGCAATATGATGCTGAGAATCATCAGGTTATTGTAGAAAATGTTTCATAGTTTTCCAGGACCATATAAAAATATTTTACTGACACCGTTGTGCGCGGTGATTAACGTGCTTAGCATGTGCTGGGCTAACGTCACGTGGCGTGCATTCACACTGACGATGTCCTGGTCCTGGTATGCCGCCCCATCTGTGAAAACAGCGAAACTGCAAAACCTCGCTGCTGCGATATCACCTTTTTTTCTGTGCAGGCACGCAACAATATCGCCGTCTGTCAGCTATATCTCGGCGATCTGACCAGCTCCAGTCAAACGTTGAACACACAACTTTCCACCCACCCCGTATCGGCCATCAGCGAGTCGTTGTGCACGAATCTGGCCACCCTGTACGAACTGTCTTCGGCCAAGTCTGATGCCTACAAAGAACAGCTCTTGGAGAAATGCTGCAAATACAGGGGCGATGCGTTTGCTGCCACTGCGTTCAAATTGGCTAATGCTTGACATTGAGACTGATGAAATACAGCAGTGGTGTCGTTGAGAAATCGAAATTTTCCCATACCCAGCCCAATTTTCGGGAAATTTCCCATACATACCCCCAAAAATCAAAAATTTCCCATACCAGGGGGGTTTTCCAAAAACTCAAAAATTTCCCATACCCGAGGGTGGGGGTTTTGAAAAAAATGACCCCAAAAATCTTCTAAAAGTGCCAAAATTGGTCTAAAAAGTGCTTAAAACAGAGTTTTCTTGCGGTAGTAAGCGACTTTTGACATTTTTGGACGAAAAATGGCCAATTTTGGTACTTCTCGGGGTCAAAAAGTCATTTCTTAGGGGTGCTTGTTCCAAAAGTGAAAAATTTTCCCATACCCCGTACCCCCGGCCGATTTCCCATACCCCATACCAGGGGGGTAACCCCCCCCCAACGACACCACTTAAATACAGTTTTGGACCATCGTGTGTTTGGGCCGGGGTACCACATCCACTGCCAAGCTACAGTGTTGTGTGCTTGCGTTGTTCGTTCATTTAGTCCCAGTCCTCATGTGACATGAGAGTACTTTAAAATCATTAGTTGCAGAACCAGATAAAGCCATGGACATTGCAAGCACGCAGATGTTTGTAATTTTGAATTTATTCTGTGATTTCATCGTGAATTCCACTTAAAGCCGTGATAATGAAGTGTGCCACCACTATGGTACTGTATCCGTTTTCAACGAGACAAATAAAATGACACAAACATGCATTTCTGTCATCTGCACACTTTCATACCCCACCTGGTTGCTATGGCGACGCAACTCATGTGACGCGCTTTTCTACCTAATGTTGCAAATATAAAGTATCGCATTTTATTTATTTTGTGTCTAACTTTTAATTGTCCTCGCCTCGTTATCATGAACTCACGCATTCTACTTCTGATTGCTTACTACCTCAGTCCGATCTACGCACAGTCAGATTGGGATGATTCGTGGAGCTCGAATCGGTTCGTCTTTTGGCATTCGCGCTTCTTATTGGGTTTGTCGAGAAACTGCAAAAATGTTTTCGTGGTCGTCGTACGTAGTGCTTTGGAGCAAGCAATGCGCAATTCCCAGCTCGCAAATATCGCTTGTAGAGTTCCGCATGCACTTGTCATTTCACATGACGCATATCTTGATCAATTGTCAAAATGTTAACACTGCACTGACTAAGAGGCCTCTTTGAATCGGGCAATCTCAAATGTTTGTGTCTGGGTCCGCACTTTGATTTGGCTGGGGACTCGGGTAATCAAGGTGCGGGACACACGAGAAGGGTAGCTAAACTGGCACTCTCACCTTATAGTGTGTCAAGTATTATTGTTATCATGATCATTGCCATTTGCGATCGATAATGCGGACCTCATACTTGGTCTAATTTATTGCGACCGTGGTTACATCCGGGAAAATGTACCCTCCGTCCGGACAGTTACAGTAGCCCTTCAGTTACAGTAATCCACCGATTACAGTAACCCGCCACGTGTGAGCAACACGGATGATCGCAGACGCACGGACAAGGAGCAACAAGACGCCGAAGCATTGGAGTTGATAAAAGAGCGATACGTGAAAGGATTCAACATTTGGAAGGTGAAACAATTCAACTCGTTTGTGCCGCTAACGAAATATCTGGATCGAAAATACTACTTGGGCGATCGCTATTATGATGTGGTGAGTTTGGGGTTGTTATTATGACTTGTGTCCCAATGATTAGGTACGTATGTACGTAATATGTTTTCACTGACGGGCAGTGCACCACGACATCGTCAGTGCAAGTACAATGACCCAAACGAGGTAAAACCTGATCAAACTGTTAAAATTAGTCGGATGTAGCATGATTACAGGCAAGAAAAATCTCCGCTATCGCGCGGCTCCCCGATACGTAGTCTCATCGGCGGCCGGCCATAAAAAAACGTACCAATACCGTATGCATAATGAACCAAAACTGCACAAATTACAAATTCAATGCTGCAGAGCGAAGACGCAACGATCCAATCACGATTCAAGTGCACCTATCCGCTGACCGAGGAGCAAAGCGAAGGCCTGTTCTACGAGTCAGATAACGCCAGGATTACGTCGATAGTCTTTCAGGTACAAGTTTTTGTATTCCAAATGAAGGTGTCGTCCCGTCCAATTTATAATAACCTTGACTTTTAGCCTAACCTGGCATAATGATAATATATTCGTTTACCATTAACCATGTGCAGCTGCATGTATGTACGTGTATTTTGAAATAGAGAATGTGATAGCAAACCAAACCCGGACATCATTCAGAGTTTGGGTCACTTACTATAAACAGCCTATACAACGTCACTGTAATCTGTATGACTGGCTGATGCTTCAATTCACAAACGGTCATTCTATCCCAACCTGCTCAATATTTCTTGCAGTGTCGCAAACGGTTCGACTACTGCTGCGGCTTGGACTGCTGTCCCACCGATGTGGGCATGGACCGACCCCCTGGTTGTTACTTCGGTCAACCGTGTTTTGGAGCTGCCACTGCAACCACAGCTAGTTTGGTTGTTATCTGGGTTTCTGGAATACTGGCTGTGATACTTATGGGAATTTGACGTTTCACTCTGCTGTGTGTTTCAATCATTCTTGCTTGTACAATGTTCTGATGATCAACTTTTTAATTTGTTAATGTATCAAATGATTTTTTTGGAACCCAAGTGACCAAAATGTGGATTTATTGAGTTGTGATGATTCTCTCTTGTACCGAGCCAACGACTGATATCTATGTACCACTAAGCATTTATCGGTGCTTTCATTCTTGTCAGTTTTTTTTGTAATTCGTTCGAACTTCACAAACGCGTTGACTCTTTCTGCGCCGTGTTTGAATGACAAGACTTGATCAAATGTAAAGTCCATCCATCAGCTCATGGCACTTTTGTTTGTGACGTTCGGGTTCCGTTGTGAAATATTGTTCCTCCACAAGGCAATGTCAGAGAAAACGGCGCACAAAAATAAAATAAAAAACCGATTTCTCTTTCTTTTCTTTTTCGTAGGCCAACCGGAACCGGAACAGCACTGGACCCTGTCAAGCTTTTCAGCTGACAAAAAGTGTCATGAGTTGATGGATGGACTATATGTACATACATCTGTCCACAAATGTCACGTAGACTTTTTGCTTGAAGCGTTTAGACACCGCTCGCTCGTCGACACTAGTTAAAAACGTGTCAGTTTCCCATGCCAAAACAGGTCGATATACAAGCCAAGCGAAGTGTCAAACGATTCATACAGTACATATACGAATTTTCACCGCTGTCTCACCGCAGGCAACAATTTGAACGCGTCATACAATTTACTGAAACGATCAGTGTGATGATGATCCGTTCATTGACCTACTAATCACCCAGGCAGACATTCAAAAACGAATTGTGCCACTTGCTGATGACTGAATCGATCATTTACATGGTTATGATTTGAAGTATTCTGTCAGGCATGGCCAGATCAATCGGACTAAATTAGCCTAAGCCAAACCCTATCAGCCCAATCCTACGCCTGCTTAACCTCAAGCCGATGACGAAGACCAACGCCTAAACCTAAAAGTCCGGTTGGTCCGGAACAGAGTTGACCGTACCCCCACCTGCAACTGAACAGCGTCAGCAGTTACACAGGCCGTCAGTGGCGTGGCCACCTGAAGTGGAGCTTGCCCACTGACGATGGTCCGGTGCGTCGCCCGGTTGTAAAACTAGAGAGAACTTCCCGAAACTCACTTCACGCCAATAAAAAGCAAAAGTGTGTTTAAAAGCTTTCAGCGGTGGGGAGGATCGGTGCTCTGCTGAAGCTGATATACGCGCATCACCGCTCGGTTCGTGAAAGCAGCAAGAAATCAACGGAAATCAACATCACTTTACAAAAGTTTTTTCCAGGAAACATTCTGCTATGGTGGTATAAACTTTTCACCCAACAATCAATCCACCATTAGTAGATGCCTACAATGCTAGTCACAAGGGAAGATGCGCATCACATATTCGTGAAGTGCCCAGTCATACTGTACATAATGAGAGTGATGTGATGACATAAACACCCTATGGGTAGCAGTTGTTCCCCGTTGGTGATGCGGATACTTTCGCACATAATATTATGTGATGTGAAAGGATATGTAACTTAAAAATTTATGTTCTACTATTCAATTTTCCGTATACCCGATCACCTTGTTGTGTCGCTGTGCATGTGCTAAAAGTTTATCCCGGGTACTGCGCATTATACGATATCGCACGTTTGGCCCAGTTTTTGCCGTCGTTGACTACATAGGTAACTTATAACGGCCCCGGGTACGCACAATAACGACCAGCCAGAACTGTTTTCTCTGCGACGGACGGACGCTTATACCAATTTTGGGCCACCAAAAACTACACGCGACAAGACGGTACGGAGTGTGACCTAGTAAAACGTGATGCGCCCGGACTTGCGACTGCGATGTACTTTTGTTGATGCGCGCATATGTTCCATACAAATCGGCATGGGCGCCGCAAATTTTACGCCTTTTCACTTGATATAATTGTGTTAAAAGTTATTTGTTCGTTCTTTGTCGGAAATCTGTACCATATTCGAAATAAGCGTAACCTGACCACAATACTGCGTAGTGAAAATAATTTTTAGGTACACCGACAAAAACGTAGAAATGTACCGTGCGATTGTGCTTGCGGCGACTGTGGCGTCTTGTGTGGTCAGTGGGCAAGAGAAAGATGCGACCATGGAGTGTATCGGCAATCGTCTTACTGCCAAAACCAGACTCGGTACGTCGCTACAGTTGCATCACGTGGTTCCTTCAGTACGAACCATTTGGCTCTGGTACACAGTCGGCAGAAAGGAACTGTTGTTTTCTCTCTCTTTATTACCGAGCATGTGAAACCTGAAAACCGTGAATTCCTCCCTACATTCCCAAATCTGTTGTCGAACAACAAACCCAGTTGTTGATTCAGACGTTGTGGCTTGTAGCGTTCTACAATAACCGCTTATGATTTCACCAGTTCACTCAGTCTGGCGAATTCCATCAAACTTATAAACAAAAATTCCACCGTTCCACAAAATTTCCAGGCGTGACGCTGGCGTGCCTGCCCACTTCCAACAATTGTCCGCCCAACTTTGCGTGCATGTTCAACGGTCACAATTACGTGTGCTGTTCGATTCTCGAGATTCCGCGAGGTGATCGCAGCCCGTATCGACTAGGGTCACGTGCACGGACCACTCTGTCGCCACCCACAACCGAGGCACCACAGCCAAACTGTGCGTTTGTTGTGTTTCATCAAGTCGCATATGTGACGACAAACAAATTTCGGAATTGTTGATTGCCCCGTTTGCACAGGCTCACTTTTAGGATTGAGACAAAGTTAAATGTGGTCGGTCACAGGACCGTCGTGGAGTGCATGTCCTTTGCGCATTGTGAGTAAGTGTTCATTGACACTGTGCTGCTTCTGCCCGTGACAGCTGAGCTACACACGATGCCAGATTATAAAAACAAATCAGTAACATTACAGGAAAACTAGATACTATGTATGTATGTTGGAAATTGTTTTTGCAACACATTCAACAATCGGCAGTGGCCCCGGTCAAAGCTACATAAAACAACATACTGAGGAACACAATGAGTGTCACTGGTTTTTCGCAAAGGGCGTGCCACTTTCAAAGCTCACCAGCTGATGGCTTCTCCAGCACACATGATGTTTCACAGCCACTACATAATCCCCGTTACAGTCGCCAGTCGTCGGACGCAGACGCCCTCGCGCTGTCCCCACGGCGTGTTGCCCGTTCTGGCGGATGACGGGCTACCGATGGCATGTCTGCCCACCAGTCAGACGTGTCCACATGGCAGTGCCTGCTGGTACACCGGATTCGACTACAACTGCTGCAAAATGGACACCCATGTTGAGCCGACCGATAGTTATACGGATCAGTTCGATATTGCCCGACCGGTTGGTGCCCCCTATTACATATACCTTTCTGGTAAATCTATTTTCTTTGCTGTGATGATATGATCGGGATCAAACTTTTCGATTCCGAAAGAATAGCACAACCTGAACTCGTTGGCCTGCAACGAGGGGAAATGAAGCCTGTCTACGCTGAAGCACATTCAGTTTTCACAGCAGTCAGCAAGCAGCGTTTGTGAATACGCAACCATGTCGATAGTTTTGTGGCAGTATTCCGACTTGTTTTCAAAATGGAACAATCGATATGCTTCCGCCACAATTCGATGTGACAGATTAGGTTTTGCTCGTTTTCAGCCGCACAAGAGCCGTACACCAGGTCATCGTCAGTTCTGTCCACTTTCTATTGTTCAGCTGCATAAACTGTTCGTATGTATGGTAGGTTGTCTGTTGTATCTTGCCTCTTGATCCAACAACGCATAAAAGGAGAGAGAAAGCTCGACATTCCAACCAACTACTTCTCACAGAAGAATTCGGAAAACTAGACCGAATGCATCACAATGTATGTTACAAAAAGTACTCAAAGTATACATACATACATCATAAACCTGAAGCCCAAACAGGAGGACCAGAACGCCCCGATTGTGCAAGAGTACAAGCCGCCGGGTTACGGTATGCCGGCCGAAATCAAGGTCGTCACTGACGAACCACACTCGAAGGGCGAGGAAGCGTCGATTTTGAACTTTCAATTCCAACCGCAACCCACGTCACACATGATTGCCGAGAGACAACAGACTGGGGATGAGTATGGTAGACACCAGCAGGAACAGAGGTGTGCAGCCCATACCCATGTGTGGGTAATTGTGGAGTGGTTGACATAGAGGCTTGACACACTAGGATTGCAGTAACATCGGCGTTGGTCAATCTCAGTCTCACATTGAATAATTTTGTCGCCTTACCAGTATTGAGTGCATGGAAAGCATGTCCACTGCGTAAAACTCTCTGCCGCGAAAGCGGCTGCTCTAACGAGAATACTCTTGTTGTACTTGAAAAAACAAAGGTTGTGAAACAATGTGCACATTCGTATTTTGATATAACCCCTCTTGTTATCAGGCCCAATATTGGCGCTCATTCAGAATCCATGCATACCGTCTAAACCAAGGTTCATAGCTTATCCTAAAACAGCAGTGAAACATCAGCGACGACGCCCAAACCCACAGCGGCACCGCCAGCGACACGTCCAATTAGCACACGACCACCGACAACGACACAACAACGCACAAGCACAAAGACCACGACCACACAGAAACAGACCACCAAACCGACCACCACGGCCAGACAAGTGAGTGAGCATACTGATGAGGCCTGATTACCAGGCTGGTCACGTAGGGCTTATCGTAACGTGGGTGACATAAAATTGTTCACCCACGCACTCGATTGAGGAATAGCTGAGCAGTTCCAAAGAACGCAAAATTCTGTTAGTTCAGTCCATGTCCAACTATTCGTGTCAACACTTCCGCAACGTCGGCCAAGCAATGGGTTGAAGGTAATCTGACTTGCGCCAACTTGGTGATGTTCAGCATTGCCCGATCAGCTCTGCGTGTATCGCATGACGTCTTGAGATTAATTATGTAGTTAAGATTACTGATTCACAAAGCTTGACCAGCGTGAAAGCTGCTTGCAGGAACCAGAGAAACCACAACCTTTACGCTGGTTGAAATGAGTGGCAACCCTAACCTCGAATGTACCCTGAATTCAAAGATGTTGCGTGACCAATTCAATATCGGTACCATGCCAAAAATGACTCTTTCAGACGACCTACACCCGACAGCCAGCGACGAGTGAGTCACTTGTGTCACCCAACAACGACAACAACAATCCGCTGGCCAATTTCTACGGTCGACGCATCGGTTTCGGTCAGGCAGCGTCCGTTGTGAGGGAGATCTATGAGCGAAACGCTGCCACGGCCACTACTGTGGATGTTAGGACACCGACAAGGGGCAGCACACAACCAGTGAGCACAAGGAGCACCACCAAGTTGACAACTAAGGTGCAGGAAAGTTTTCGTGTCACAGCTCTGATCTGATGATATGTAACTACTGGGTGCAAATTGTCAACACTCTTTATGGGAGGGAACATCACTTGAACCCCTGGTTTGCGGTCACGCTGAAAAGAGAACCTTTGGAACCACACTATTGGTTACACGTCACAAGGATTTTTCTGAAATGTGATAGAGGATAAAACACCAAACGGACACGCGCAAACCTATTGTCGGGCTGTTTTTGCGATCTCGGCCATACACTTGCTCAGAACGCGATGAATTTGATCTTATGCGCATCCTCACAAGATCTTTCATGTTGCTCACATGAAAAAACTATGTGATCCCTGATGCAAGTTGCAAAGTTCCCTCGTGACGGCAACATATTTACCAATGTTTGCAGCCAAGCACGACAAGTACGAAGACCACATCGACCACAACAACGCAGTCCCGTACGACCACGACCACTGAGCCGACCACCACCACCACCCAACCAACAACTACAACCACACAAGAGGCCACACAAACGACCACACCAGGCACCACCGACGTGCAAACACGACCACCCACTAAAGCACCAACGTCGACCACAACGCGACGTCGGACCACCAGCACAACGTCATTGCAACCGAGCAGCACCAGCAGGTTAGGACTATAAATTTGAGCGTTGCCTCTCAGATTATTCGTCAATGTCAATCTGTTGGTCACGTGACTTTTTGATTTTTGAGTTTTTTCGAGGGAGATTGGAAAAGTCGGTTTGAGTAAGACCACTTTGCGCAAGAAGAAGAACATAGCGAAAGGAGTGAAACTCTTATATTGTTCCAATGGCTTTGGCTTAAAGTGCTTTTCGTGTCAGGCGTTGGGCTCAAGCTATTGGTTTTTTAGGTTCTGCTCTTCTGGACTTGGCTTTTTTCTTGCTCAAAATGGTCTTGCTCAAACCGACTGTGCTCAACTGCCCGTGCGCCTTTTCGAGATCTAATCACTCTAATTGTGACCAGCGATATTGTTCTCATGCAATTCCGAAACAATTTTTGGATAAAATTGCTGTCATCCATCAGTAGATCTTAGAAATACACAAGCATCAAAGAAAAAAAACCAACAAAAAAACCAAGTTTGTTGACGTAATTTTTACAAATCACCGGGCACTGCACACCAACCATGTTATTGAAACATCACCCAGACAACCACTCGGCCAGCCACAGTTGCGCGACAACCGCGAAACGATCAGTCAACGTCTGTACGTGATGATTCAGAAAATGCGTGGGGATGACCCAGAGCCAGCACACGCCGCACGACGTATACCGAACCCGCGCTCGCGACAGGTTTACTACCCCGGTACGTGTGGTGTTGGCACCTTGCCAATTACAACTGGCTAGCTGCTGTTTCAATATTATTTAAATCAAGTGTATATCTACAGTGCCCTCTCTTCATAGTGCACACTGTAGGTATAACTCTCTGTACAGTTTATAGTGCTCTCTCGATTATGAAATGCTTTTTTTAAACTAATTATATATTGATCCCCAATCCGCCGTTTGGTGCACGGGCGCGTGTGGCAATCCAAAATTTCCTTGCATTTTGCGCGTTTTCTTCGGCTCAATTTGACCGCCACTGCCACATTGCACGATTTTCGCTCTGGCCCTCCTAAAATATTTTTAGTCTGTCCCACCTTAAAACTATAAATCGAGTGGTTAAGAAAAGTAGTCGGTTCCCGACCATATCACTATAAACGAGGGTAGACTGTTAGCAAACGTTCATTACAACGGTCGTCATGCCATACCTACTGCAGGTCACGGTTGGTACAGTCTAGATGACCTAAAACCAGCGCCACAGGAGCCGCCCAAACAAGAGGGTCCGAGGTTCGATCCGCGCACAGTGTACAGGTCAGGGTGCGTGCATGGTTTGGGGGGCTCAATTGATTTTTGGGCATTTCATCAAAACGAGTGAGCAAACTTCAGCCACGGAGATTTTTTTTGGCCAGTGTTAAACTTGGTATGCTAGGTAATTATCTTAAACTTGGTATGCTAGGTAATTATCATGGTTACCAATGTTATGGTCACGCGAAATTCTGTGTACAAAAATGTCTGAAGATTTGGGAATGAATTGCGACCAACGTTAGTTGTTAGCAAGCTTTCTACGATCAAGTTTCACGCTGGTCAATTATCAAATTAATGCCAGGTTCTATCACCAACTTTATGCCGCATTTTGTTTTCTGCGGATTCAACGTTTTAGTGTCAGAATGTTACAAACACCTTTAGGTCCGACTATTCTCGGTGGATGACCCGCTATGGCACGAGATGGTACTAAGTCCCAGATTTATGATATGATCAACTGCATATCAGGGACTAACTCCATCTCATTATTACTGTTAAAACATTCCGTGTTAATTTATGCTGCTGTTATAATATTGTTGCGCATTGTTGATTGTTTTATCCCTAATTTTTGAATGGGTTGAATGGTGGAGATATTTTGCGACTGCACTTTTACACAGGGTGTACAGATTTAGCAGATTTGTGCCGTCTATTGATATGACATTTTACTTCATAAAATCGATACCGGTCCAAGCGTTGCATTTTGAACTCGTTATACATGAAAAAGGTACCCACACAAAAGCGAACTAGACAGAAAATCACCGGCGTAACATAATAGAAGAGAAAAGAGTAAAAGAATAATACTTTCGGAAGAAAAGTGATACCACAACACGAATGTGCAAAAAACTTGAGGTTAATACTGTATGAATCGTACAATACTTGAACGAAAAAGCAAAGATGCGAAATCTGTAATACTGACAAAACCGGGGCACAATACAAGCAAAGCTCAACCGGCTTCAAATCTGCTGACCCATATAAATGTCACGGGAGCAAACAATCAAATTCAATAAAGCCAGGGGAATATTATCAGAGAGATCGGAGTACGCGACTAAAACTATGTGTACTGAGATATTGGAGACCATCTGGGCGCATAAATTAACAAATGAACGGCATCATTCACTTTTGATAATTTTGACGAAAGTGCAAACTAAGTGCGTAACGAAATTTCTATTGAATCAGTAGCAGCAAAAAGACCGCAACCATGCAGTTGGACATAGTCGAAACAATTTAATATCTACCGAATAAAGTTCTAATTAATTCGCTTTATGTTCTATTTTATTCAACTTTGCGCAGCCACCTCCATAATGGTCGAGCAAATAATATCGGCCGATTCGTTCAACTGATCTTCGGTGATCACCAGCGGTGGGCACAACCGAATTTTATCTCCATGAGTATTTTTGCACAGTACGCCTTTCTCTTTCAGGCGAAGCACCAGTTGCCAGGCGTCGATTTCTGGAAACGAATTGAAAAACATTGTTTGTTCGTTTTTTTGCAGGATTGCATCCATTTACGATGGCATCTACCTCAAATATGCGCATCGGACTCGACTCACGGCATGATACAGGTCTAGTCATTCGTGTGTGAAACATAACCTAGCTGGCAATGAATCAACCAATGTTTGCGAGCCAGAGCACCAAAAAATTAATCAAGGACTAAATTTGCAGTTGACGGGAAAGTTGTCATGACATATAAACAACTATTAAAAACATGGATAAATCTTTCAAAGTCTCACTTTGGTCAACCACAATTCCGATCATCAATCCTTTTCCTCTCACAATCGGTACCACCTCTTTGGGCAGCGCTCGCAATTTTCGCGTCAAGATTTCGCCCATACGTTGCGAGCGCTCAGCGAGTTTCTCTTCTTCCAGAACCTAAAATTGAGCGACAAGTACGTATTTCTGTGGCTGGTCCCTTGTTAAATGCAAAAGCTCTCAACGTCGATCACCAATACAGTACGTGTTGATCGGCTGCATTTTGCCTTCGGGGCCGGAAAACACTGAGGTATATTGTGCTGATGGCACTAATTTTGACCAGCGTAACGTTGTTGGCAGACAGACAGCCCATGCCCAACAACAACAATCAAAATGGGTAGTTTCAGTACATCTCGTTTTGCAAAAGGCACGTGACCAATCAAGCTTGATAAAAGATTGCAAACCTTGAGTGCTTCGATGGCAACAGCGCAGGCGAGTGGATTGCCTCCGTAAGTCGAGCCGTGTTGTCCCGGTTTGATGGTCAAAACGACCTCATCTGATCCCAGCACTGCCGATACGGGGTACAGTCCGCCGGACAGTGCCTTGCCCAGAATCACCAGGTCTGGCTTGACCCCGCTGTGGTCAACGCACAGACGTCTGCAAATGTTGTTTGAGGGAACATTTTGTCGGCCCTTAGCAGACTTGGTGGTTTGTGTGGTCCAGTCCAGTACTCTCTGACCCGGCCGCCTTGACACTGCACTCGGCGCTTTCCCAGACGATACGGCCCGCCAAAATTGAAGGTACCTGCTGCCAAATTAGCCACAGCACAAGTCTGGTGTTTACGTTAGTTTCCCGAGGTAAACAAGACCAAGCTCAAGATTTTCCTGACAGAACTATCTTTTGTCCAAATGTATCATACCTCCCTTTTCACAGACTACCAGGTTTGTTTTGAAAAAATATCAGAAGGCTTTCCGAAAGATATTCAGGAACACTCTGCACATGAGTGGTGAAATCCAACTAAACCAACTTTCCCGTCCTGCCGAGTCCGGTCTGCACTTCATCCGCAATCCACAGCACGTTGTGTTTGGTGCACAGCTCACGAACTCTCGGCAGATAATCATCGTCGGGCACTACGATACCGGCCTCGCCTTGGATTGGCTCCACCATGAACGCTGCTGTGTTCGGATCGCTGATGGCTTTCTGTATTGAGAAAAAATATTGAAAAAGATACAATTTTTAAATGCTTTTGTTGTGGAAGAAACGTCCGCAACGATACGTGGCCGAGGGTGGTCAGGCGACTTTTCACTTTATAATTTCAGATTCTTCAACAAAGAACAACTTCAACTGCTCTGGAAGTCGGGCATCATGTGAGAATTATTTCAGCCATCGGTCCAGGGGTACAATCGCCAAGCCGGCCTGCCTAACCTGCCTGTGCTATAGAGCACAATGCGGCGAACCATCTCTAACTTCCAGTGCAGCTGGTCAAAACCAAAACCTTACGTAAATACCGAGATATGTATTTTGCTCAATTAAAAGTCATACGGCTTTGACAGGGCCGATCGCAGTTGATAAGTGGCATAGCCCTTCTAACGTAGTTTATTTGCGCAGTTGTAACTAATGTACGGTATCTGATAAGCTCTTGCATGCAAATTCTCACCTCCACGCCTTCGATGTCATTGTAAGGCACAAGTTCGAATCCGGGCAGGAACGGGCCAAATCCGCCATAACTGTCGCTGTCGGTGCTCGCAGACACGGCCGCAATTGATCGCCCCCAGAAGTTATCATTGGCCATCACGATTTTGGCCTTGTACCGTTGCACACCCTTCACGTCGTATGCCCAACGACGCGCTAGTTTCACCGCCGATTCGCACGCCTCCACACCTGGGTGAAATATTGTTCCTTTGGCTCATACGTTTTGGCTTACGGTCGGATGCGGTGTTGCAAAAATAAGTTCGATGCACGTTTTCAAATAAATGTGCATTGTTTAGCCAGTCTATGTGCATGTCCGTAGCCCGGAAGAGTAGTAAAAAGTGAAAGAAATGCATAACAACTTCAAATCAAATGCGTAGCTTGCCAACCTGTGTTCATGGGCAGCACTTTGTCATAATTGAACAACGACGTGATGAATTCGGCATATTTGCCGAGCATTGAATTGTAGAAGGCCCTGAAAAGAAACTATTTAGTCTGAATACGGTATTGATACTCCTCAATTAACAAACTTCAGAAATCGACCAACCTGCTGGTGAGTGCACATTTTCCCGCCTGTTCGGTCAACGCCTTCACGATTCGTGGATGTGAATGGCCCTGATTGACGGCCGAATACGCCGACAAGTAGTCGTAATATCGCTTGCCTTCGACATCCCAGCAGAACACGCCTGAAATTATGCTCCGAAACAGTGTAGTCTGCCGTGGCAGGCCACCAGAATGGTGCAAGATACATCCACACCCTGACCCTACCTAACTTTCGAAAAATTGTGTTTTTACCTGCATTTTTACTGCAAGAATGGGCAGCTTTTGCCAGGGTTTTTTTTTGCAAGTAGGCACTTGCCATTGGCAAGCAAAATTTCAGCATGGCAAGTAGAATGTGAAGTTTAATGTTGATATTTGAGCTTTCTTACTGTGAATGAGAGACTTTTTAAACAATTTTCGCTCTCTGCGCGAGTTTCTATTAGCAATACAAATAGTTGTCTATCTACCTGCGTGCGAAGGACAACCGCAAGTCCACATAATGTTGTCATTGTGGAAAATTGCGGGCAGATGAGGGTACTTCTTATTTTTATGCAGTAATGGGTACAGTCCTTTGCTTCCTCGTCCTAATCCCAGATGAGACTTCGCGAATACACCAAAAGAGAATTCGGTGCGCTCCAAAACGCAGTGTTGGAGGTGGGGGGGTTTGGGGGGGTAGCCCCCCCCAGTACAGTAGGTATCCCCCCTCGCCTGGTACAGTAGGTATCCCCCCCGATGTTTGGCATGGTACAGTAGGTATCCCCCCCGATTTTCACCCCGGTACAGTAGGTATCCCCCCCGATTTTGCCCCAAAAGTGCCAATTTTTTACCAAAATGGCCGAAATTAGTGCAAAACCAGTGTTTTTTACCTCAAATTACCCGAAATTCGCGCGCTACGCGCGCAAATACTACGTTTTCACACGATTCCACACATAATAAACACATAAAAAATTTTCACCCCAAAACCTAACCCCCCCCCCAACCCCCCCCTAGGTACATAACCCCCCCAGGCCATCGGCTCTGGTACAGTAGGTATCCCCCCTCTCCGAGCGCGGTACAGTAGGTATCCCCCCCTCCAGAGTACCTCCAACACTGCCAAAACGTAACATTGATGCCAATGCCAAACAAGGCAATTCAGCTCTTTGGCTTGGCAAGTGCATCTTGGTTTTGGCAAGTAAAATTCTGGATTACTTGCCAAATGGACATTTTGGACGAAAATTGGACAAAAATTGCTATTTGATGCGTGTTACCGCCGTTTTGGGGGTGGTGTACAAGGTCCTGGCGGGCACGGCACCCAAAAAAGTGCTGGACCAATGTTTCCACGAGAGGAGGCTGAGGATTTTTCGGTTTTCTCACGGCTCAGATGGTCCCAGTTTTTTCGGTTTTTGTTCCGTGAAAAAGACGGTTTTTTCATCCGCCAGCCAGTGTAAGTACCCATGCCCAGCCGCCCCCTGAGAGTTGGTCGGTGCAGGAAATATACCCCCTGGCATGGTAAGTGGCAGGGGGGCTGGGGGTTACCCCACCCCCCTCTCAGTGCCTACCTCCCACAAAACACGAGGGGGGTTGGGGGCGTTGAGTACTTACCTCTCACAACTCCAAATCTTACCTCTCACAAGCAATTTTATACCTTTTTAAGGCAAAAATCGGCGTTTTTCGACCTCATTTACTCAAAAATTGCAAACCGACCCACAGTGGTGTAGCTACCAAGGCGGGGCGGCAACCTACTGTACCACCAAACATGTGGGGCGGCAACCTACCTACTGTACCGGCCGAGCTAGGGGAGGGGGGAACAAAATTTTTTAGGTCTAAATATTGACGAAAATGCACTCTAAAACGCTAATTTCGCGCGTAGCGCGCAATTTTTCGCGTATTTGGAGTGAAAAATACTCGCGTATTTGGAGTGAAAAATACCGATTTTATATCATTTTGAGCCAAAGATAGCAACTTACTGTACCAGCCGCCGGGCGGCGACCTACCTACAGTACCAGGCTGCAACGTCAACCTACCTACCTACTGTACCTAGGGGGGCTACCTACCCACCCCCCCTGCCACACCATTGCCGACCCATAATACGTTTTTGGGCGATTTTCAGCGAAAATTTGCAAAAAGCACAATTTTCACCTTATTTTTGGCCAAAATTGTATCACAAATTGTGTTTTTTTGCCTTTTTGAGTGACCAAAATCATACCTCTCATGCTTCCGGTCCCAACCCCGCATCATACTTGCCTCCCATCAGTGTAATTCCTGGTCCGGAGGGGGAGTCGTTTTTTTCGGAGGGGGAGATAGTGTACCCCGACCCCGAGGAGGGAAGGGGGGAAGACCCAAATTCGGGAAAAAGCCACTTTTTGAGGTGAAAATTTGACCTATTTTTGCCTCTTTTTGGAAAAAATTCTTCATAAAAAGGGTATTTTGGCGACTTTTGAGAACATTGACCTGAAAATCACACATTTTAGGCCTAAAAATGCCTATTTTAGGCCTAGAAATGGTCACCTTAATTGGGGGAGATAGTGTACCCGGAGTGGGAGATAGGGGGATAGTGTACCACCCGAGGGGGAGATAGCGTACCCGCTATCCCCCCAGGAACTACACTGCCTCCCACACATGGGCCTACCCACCCAGTGTGGTTCCTGGGGGGAGGGGGGCTCCCGCTAAGGTACACTAACCGCTGCGACCAAGGTACACTGGTATATACTGGCGGGAAAACCGGTTTTTTATATTTCGTGAAAAAAAACCGAAAAAAACCGATAAAGAACCGCAGTGTATAAGGATAGGGGAAGCCCAAATAAGGTATTTTTGACACATAGTAATGTTAGCACAGACACACCACAGTTGTGCATTTGGGTACTTTGAAGCTTATTGTGACTAAAATAGTTGAAACAAGCCACATTGACATCGCCCGCGCTTGGCCAAAGTTGTTCTGTTTTGATTGAACACAAATATTTCCCAACTTCTGTCAAAAATGGCAAATTTAGTGAAAAAAGACCGATGTTTCCCGGAGGCTGAGGTTTTTTTCGGTTTTTTCACGTCCAAGATGGACCCGGTTTTTTTCGTGAAAAAAACGAGCTTTTTTTCATCCACCAGCGCCAGTATACACCAGTACACTAACCGCCGCGCCAGGAACACTAACCGCCTCAATTTTTACCTAAAATCGGCATTTTTAGGCCTAAAATGGGCATTTTCAGGTCAATAATGTCAAAAGTCGCCAAAACACCGTTTTTATGGAGAATTTTTTTCAAAAAGAGGCAAAAATCGGTCAAATTTCTACCTCAAAAAGTGACTTTTTCCTGAATTTGGGTCTTCCCCCCTTCCCCCCCCCAGGGAGGTACACTAACCGCCGCACAGAAAAAAGGGGTAGGTACACCAACCGCCGCGCCGGACCAGGAACTACACTGGGCCTACCACCAACCACACTGCCTGGGGGGTGGCGCGGCAACCGCTCCCTACTCAACAACGCCGAAATGTTGAGTGGCCTTGAAAATCAGGGTCACCAAAATTAAACCAACCTTCAGCTTTCTCAATAGCGCACGGAACAGGCCCATAATTGTGGGCACCGAATTTTCGCTCGTTATCAATCACTTGCTGCGTCGTTATTGATCGAATTGGTAACAACAGGGCTGGAAGTGCACGTGTGGATCGCACTCCACCCATTCCGATGGAGGACAACGCCATTTTAGACAATAATTGCGGAGTGAGTGACTGCGTGGCGTGTGTACTGCACTGTGTGCTGCGGCTGCCTGCTGTGTTGCGTGCCGTGCTGCAGAGCGAACAGCGAAATATGAGATACAGTCCGCTAAAATGAAAAGTACTATGCATATGCACAAAAAGCTGCCTGATGCGTCTTTCAAAATCAAAGGCAGCTGTTTGCGCTGCAGGCTGCATCGATTCGATCCTTCGACTTTCGACAAACACGAGGTGAAAAAACGCGGAGATAAAATTCACACAAACGAACGAAACTCAACTGACCAGAGGTCGCAATCGGACCGGGTTTGGCCGGCCCGGCCCGAACCCCCAAATCTCCGGCCCGGCCCGGCCCGAATTTTTGGCTCAGATTTAACCCAAATTTTGTCATAATTTTTGCGATTTTTTAGCCTATTTTTTTGGTTGAAAATTCATTCTTTGTCATGAAAAAGTCGTCAGATAGACAAGACCAATGGTGTAGCAGAGGGGTGGGGGCCCCCCTGTACAGCAGGTTAGATTTTAGATAGATTGACGCTCCATCTTGGTACATAACAGTAGGTAGGTCGCCGCCCGACGGCTTGTACAGTAAGTTGCGATCTTTGGCTCAAAATGGTATGAAATCGGCATTTTTCACTCCAAATCAGTGCTGTGGCTGGGGGGGAGGGGGGTCCCCCCCAATGGTAACCCTACCCGCCCCGGCCTGGTACGTACACTACCCCCAACCCGCCCCGCTCCGGTACCCTACCCCCTACCGCCCTACTCGCCCCGCTCTGGTACCCTACCCGCCCCAGTGTTGGAGGTATTCTGGAGGGGGGATACCTACTGTAGCGCGCTCGGAGAGGGGGGATACCTACTGTACCAGAGCCGATGGCCTTGGGCCTAGGGGGGGTTATGTACCTAGGGGGGTTTGGGGGGTTGGGGGCAGTGCTGTGGCTGGGGGGGGGGGGGGGTGGGGGGTCCCCCCCAATGGTACCCTACCCGCCCCGGCCTGGTACGCTGCCCCCCTACCCGCCCCGCTCTGGAACCCTACCCGCCCCGATTTTTACCCCCAAAATGCCCATTTTTCGGTCCAAAATGCCCAAATTTCGACCGAAAACCCTAAAAAGTGCAAAAAATTTCGCGCTACGCGCGATATATGTACTTTTTAGTACATAAAAACAGGCACGCGAAAAAACTTGTGTTGTACCCTACCCGCCCCGAAAAATTTAAGCAGCCCGGCCCGGTATGCCTAAATTTGAACGAAATTGCCATTTTTTGAACCAAAATTTTCAAAATTTTTGCGCTTCGCGCAATAACATTTCCTAGTTCTTGATCTTTTCAGTCATCGTTTTGAAGAAAGAAGCAGTAGCTACCCATACCCAGGCCTTTGCTTTGCAGCAATCAACCTACTGTACCATCAAAAAAGCCTGCCTGCAATCAACCTACCTACTGTACCGACCGGTCGAGCTGGGGGAGTCGTCCGGGAACAAAATTTTATGTCTACATATTGATGAGAATGTACTCTTAAGCGCTAATTTCGCGCGTCACGCGCGATTTTTCGCCTATATGGAGTGAAAAATACCGATTTTAAACCATTTTGAGCCAAAAATTATACCTACTACTGTACTGTACCAAACCAACCGGGGCGGCGACTTACGTACTGCATCAGGATGGCGCGTCAGTCAATCTACCTACCTACCTACCAGAGGTGGGAATCGGGCCGGGTTACCTCGGCCCGGCCCGGCCCGACGAGGTCAGGGGGTCGGCCCGGCCCGACAGTTCGGGCCGGGAAGTCCGGCCCGGCCCGGCCCGACTTGGAAAAAAGTCGGCCCGGCCCGATTTTTTCGGCCCGACTTTTTCTGATGACATTTTGAAGCAATTTTTTGGTGCAAAAATTACTGTTTTTTTGTTCAAAAATCCCTGATAAGCATGGAAGTTGGTACTAATTTGCAGAATCGCGAGAAATTTTGAGAAATTTGGCCTAAAAAATCACGATTTTCTATTGAAATTCGATGATGTCGGGCCTTTTCGGGGCGGCCACCCCGGCCCGGCCCGGCCCGACATTCCGGAAAGTCGGCCCGGCCCGGCCCGACCGTTCGGGCCGGAAACCTCGGCCCGGCCCGGCCCGAACGTCGGGCCGGCCCGATTCCCACCTCTGCTACCCAGTGGTGTAGCTACCCCGGCGGGGCGGCAACCTACTGTACCACCCAAAATGCGGGGCGGCAACCTACCTACTGTACCAGCCGAGCTAGGGGGGGGTCGTACCACTTGGGGGGGCCGGGTCATCTGGAAACCGAAATTTTTTATGTCTAAATACTGAAGAAAATGTGGCCTAAAACACTAATTTCGCGCGCAGCGCGCGATTTTTCGCCTATTTGCAGACAAATACGCTAATTTTATGCAATTTTAAGCCAAAAATGAATGTTTTGGGTGAAAAGCTAGGTGGGGCGGCAACCTACCTAACCTACTGTACCAGGGGAGGGGCGGCAACCTACCTACTGTACCAGGCGAGGGGCGGCAACCTACCTACTGTACGGGGGGGGTCCCCCCACCCCCCCCCCCCAGCCACACCATTGCTGCTACCTACCTACCCTTCCCCTCTCCCAGCTGTACCAGTGAAAACAAGTATTCTTCTGCAGAAAATTTTCGAATTTTTTTCAGCTTTTTTGACTTTGGATCTGAGATATGAGATCTGAGATCAGCTCTGTTGCCGCCCCACATTTTTGGTGGTACAGTAGGTTGCCGCCCCGCCTTGGTAGCTACACCCAATGGTGTGGCTGGGGGGGGGGTGGGGGGGTCCCCCCCCCCAGGTACAGTAGGTAGGTTGCCGCCCCTCGCCTGGTACAGTAGGTAGGTTGCCGCCCCTCCCCTGGTACAGTAGGTAGGTTGCCGCCCCACCTAACTTTTCACCCAAAACATTCATTTTTGGCTTAAAATTGCATAAAATTAGCATATTTGTCTGCAAAAGGGCGAAAAATCGCGCGCTGCGCGCGAAATTAGTGTTTTAGGCCACATTTTCTTCAGTATTTAGACATAAAAAATTTCGGTTTCCAGATGACCCCCCCAAGTGGTACGACCCCCCCCCCTAGCTCGGCTGGTACAGTAGGTAGGTTGCCGCCCCGCATTTTGGGTGGTACAGTAGGTTGCCGCCCCGCCTGGGTAGCTACACCACTGGCTACACCATACAATACTAATTAATTTCTGATTTTCTGACACACAATACTGATCACTTACTTGTAGAATCCGTCAGAAATTGTAGTATTTTTGACAAAAAAATCCCTACTTTTTCAGTAAAATAAGTCACTCAGAAGCTTTTCGGCCCGGCCCGTGCGATATTGGAATTGGACCTCTGCAACTGACGCGAAACCGCCGTATCCTAATTGTGTTGAGATCTCGTTTCAGGCTTTAAATTAGGCGTGGACATGAAAAATATGCACAAGTCTTCCTGGCTTGGGGCCTAAGCCTGAATCGAAGAACTCACGTGGTCGAGACGTAGTTTCTCGCCATATTTCAACAAAATTCTCAGCCGTCGTTGACTGATCCCCTCAGTCACTGAGTTGCTGCTTTCAGGTAATCGTCAATTTCGTTATCGCCTGTTTTCATCTCGTGTCCGCCATTGATCACTGATTTTTCGTCTGTCGTTGCTGTGTTTTTGGTTGGTTTAGAATTTCTCTGGTACGTTTTGTCGTTTGTTCATTCATGATTATCATTATGTTACGTACACTCATATGTTTATTTTTCAGGTATTTTCCGGATCTCGTTGTAGGTCTTTGCGTGAGCTTGCAAATAAAATTTGAAATTTGAAGCCTGAGCCAAAAGTTGAACGAAAGAGAAATCCAGAGTTGGATTCTCCGTTCATGTGAATTCTATCTCCCATTGGCATATTATTATGTTTGTTATTAACACTGTTTTAATGTATTGGTCGCACAATGACTATATAAGAATCCATCCAAAATTTTTCCTGAATTGACAAGCCAGAAAATTCAAATTAACATTGCGCGCCAACGTGTAATCCCTATAAACTATGCAGTAAGCGAAATGTTTCAGCGATTAAAAACGTGGTTGACTGGCTGGTTTGTTTTCAAATGAAAATGTTTTGTAAGAAATATAAATAGCGCAGTGGTTAAGCTTGGCTCATATTTGGAATCCTGAAGATCAAGGTGGTTTTGGGTGGATTCTCATATGGTCATTGTGCGACCAATACCTAAGGGTTTTTCCGGATCTTGTGAAGGTCTTCACGTAAGCTTGCAGATAAAAATTTGAAATTTGAAATATGCCTCCCGTTGGTGAAAAAGAACTCAAGATGGCATAGGAAATCGCATAAAGGCAAACTACGCCAACACGAGCCCGAATTCGAAGGTGGTGTGTGTTCAAAACGAAATAAAGAGAAAATCATCATGCTCCACTTTGTATTCTTCAACGTGTAACATTTCCCAAATCAGCAGCCACGTATGGATGTTTCACTATTCTGGCAGCTGCGAAATCGGGCTCGTGTTGGCGTGGTTTGCCTATACATTCTTGAGGACGAGCACAAAACGAAACAACAAAACGGCATTATTGTATCCATATCAAACCAACGAAACGACAACAACTTGTTGATGCTAGAGGCTGGGGAGGTGAAAACACCAAGCATTAGTTGTCCGGTAATACAGTGATACATCGTTACGGTCACACCAACGGGAACGGGACCCAGCAAAAACGTGACCAATGTGAGACCGACTACAGCGAGACAATACTAAAGGAGGTGACAAAATAAAAGGGCCTTCAGTCCCGATTTCGTCACCTTTTTTCCTCTGATGTGGTAACTCAGGCAAACAAGAAATGTTCTTTCGTGATATATGAACTGCCGAACAAAGTGTTTGTGATTGCATAGTTTCCAAATTTTCCAAGCTTTACGGCACAAATTAAAATTATGGTCACCCAGAATCGATGTGACAAAATGACAAACAAGGCCCCTTGAGTACTGAAGAGTGACCTTGGGCCCCGCCAAAATAATGTGATAGTGGCATCATCGAATGTTACTTTAACCAGACGCGTGACCATGCAGAAAATTCGGTACCTAGCAAAAAGCGCAACAGAGAATAGGACCGGGCCGAGATATTGGACCTTTGGCTTGGACCGGGTTGGAAATTTGTAGGTTAGGGCTGGGCCGGCCCTGACTTACCGGCCCGACCCGGCCCGAATTGCTAAAATCTCAGGCTAAAGGTGCCTTTTTTGGCCAAAAATACCCCAAAAAATTGCGCTTCGCGCAGAGTATATGGATATTTCTTGTGGGACTCAAATGGATTCGGTTCACAGCTGCTGTTGTTGGACAACACTCAGTGTGGATGTGGAGTTTATGCCCGTTGTGTTGCCTGATCCGCATTGTCTTGGAGCAGCTCGTCTGGTGTGCTTGTGTGCTTGCCAGGCCGCGTGTGTGCCATCTGCCTTTGCACATGAGGTGCGCGTGCGCTTTACGGATCAGGCAACGCTACGGGCACAAATTCTGCGTCAGTTGTTGTGAGTGGAGCTGTAGTTCAATGCCAACGTCCACTGCACTCTGCACTTGCATTTATGTATTGGTCGCACAATGACCATATAAGAATTCATCAAATCTATCCTGATTTTCACGTTCAGTCACGCTTAACCACTGTGCTATTTGTGATTCTCGCAAAACATTTTCACTTGAAAATAATCCAGCAGATCAACCACGTTGGCGCAGGTCTGAAACATTCTCTTTACTACATGCTTTGTGTGCGATCACGCAACGCAACGTCACCACCCCGTCACTTTCCCTCTTTACGATTCAGGAAAAAAATTTGACCAATTCTTATAAAGTCATTGTGCAACCAATATCTTGTTCAATCAAAAAAACTGTTTTGGAGACTGCGCTTTGAAAAAATTTATCGCGTTTTTATCAGGAAATAGAAGAGAAATTTTTTCTGACCCGGATTATCCTCTGACCCGGTCCCCAAATTCAAAGAACGTGGTGTTGTGCACTGTGCAGGTGAACTGAACGGCGTAAAAAAGAGGAAAGAATTGCAATTAAAATCACGTGAGATTCGCCAAAAGAACACGGCAAGCCTTGAAAAAATTTTGGCTTGATTTGCAATTTGCATGGCGAGGTGGGATTGAAATGGTACAAATGGAATCAGCGGCCGACGGCAGTGTTGTTCCACAGACGTCAACAAACACAAGTGAAAAAGGTGGCGGTGATGAAGCTGAAGAAGAAAGATGCACTGCATCCAGTGAATTGACATGGTTGGCATTGGCACATTATTTAGTTCATGCAGTGTAGTGGCAGGCCCATGTGTGGGAGGTGCCGTAAAAACCTAAATACAGGCAATACAGCCCCCCGGAGCCGGAATAGAGCCCCCGTAATGCAGCCCCCAAAAAGGGGTCAGTGAATTAATAGAGCCCCCCCCCCCGGAATAGAGCCCCCCCCTAAGCAATGGTGTGGCAGGGGGGGTGGGGGTCCCCCCACTAGTGGCTGGGGGGATGGGGGGGATTCCCCCCTAAGGGGTATCTATCTCGAGTCAACCCTTAGGGGGGGATGGCGGGGAGGGTATCTATCTCGAGCCGACCCCAAAGGGCATCTCGAGTTATTAGATTCATGGTTTTCAAAGGCAAAAATAGGTATTTTTCGACCTCGTCGGGACCCGCAAAAATCGCGCGCTCCGCGCGCAGACACCCAAAAATGGTCATTTTAGGCCAATTTTCGGGAAAAATGTCAAAAAATACCCATTTTTAGGCCAATTTTGCAGTAAAATTGCATGCAAAAACCGGCCTTTTTTCGCCTTTTGACGGACCATAGGGGTATCTTGGGTAGCCTCTGGGGGTATCTCGAGTACCGTAAAACCTAAAATACAAGGGGGGCTGTATTTTTTCACTGACCTCTTTTAGGGGGCTGTATTTTTGGGGGGCTCTATTTTGGGGGGGCTGTATTTTTTCGCTGCCCAAAATCTCAAATAATGTTCCAAAAAATACCCCTAAAATGGAGTTCTGTCAGGGTGTTACTGGTCATTATTGAGTGTTTTTAGATGCAGATCTTCCATAAAAGGCTTTACGTCATCATATACTCAGCCACAAACGTTGTACACAAGGTGTCTTATACAAGAACTTGACTTTACGACCCCCAAGCGGGGAATTCCAAGTTGAGGGGGGCTGTATTTTTGGGGGGCTCTATTTTTTCACTGACCCCTTTTAGGGGGGCTGTATTTTAGGCAATGGTGTAGCAGGGGGGTGGGGGGGGGGTCCCCCCCAAGGTACAGTACCGTAAACCTAAAATACAATGGGGGCTGTAAAAATAGTACTTGTTCCAAATTTTCGCCGAAAATCGCCTAAAAATAGGTATTATGGGTGGGTTTGCGTGATTTTTGGGAAAATAAGGTCGAAAAACACCCATTTTTGCCTTACAAAGGTATAAAATTGCTTGGCAGTGTAGTACTTGGTCAGGGTGTTGACGATAGATAGATTGGGACCCGGAATGTGTTGACGATAGATAGATGACCCAAGTCCGAAATCTGAGGGGGGGTCGACCCAAACTTGTTGACGATAGATAGATGGTGGATGGGGGGTCGCCAAAAATCAAGGTATAGTATAGTGCATTAAGTAGGTAATAATGTGTAAATATTAATGAAAATGTACTTAAATGCACAAAATCCGCGCGTAGCGCGCGATTTTTTGCCTATTTGGGGAAAAATACCGATTTTGCCGATTTTGCGTCAAAATGTCCATTTTGGGGTCGATTGTTGTTGACGATAGATAGATTGTTCCCAGAATTTGTTGACGATAGATAGATTTGCCCATATGTGTTGACGATAGATAGATGAAATCAAAAAGTGTTGACGATAGATAGATGAATTTGGGGGACCCCCCACCCCCCCAAGTACTACCCTGGTGAGAGGTATGATTTGGAGTTGTGAGAGGTAGGTACTCAACCCCCTCGGGTTTTGTGGTAGGTAAGTACTGAGAGGGGGGTAACCCCCAACCCCCCTGCCACTACTATGAGTTCATGCTGTTCAGAGCAGTGTTGTAGCCCCCCAGCCCCCAGTGCAGTCCAGTCAGGGTAGTTACCTACTTGGGGGCACTGGTGTACCGTAAAAAACTAAATACAGCCCCCCCCCCCCGATTCCAACCCGCTCTGCCGTAAAAACCTAAATACACCCCCCCTTCCGGAATAGAGCCCGCCGTAATACAGTCCCCCAAAAAGGAGTCAGCGAATTAATAGGGCCCCCCTAAGTAACATCCCCTATACAGTAGTGTATTAACGCTTGATAGTGGTGCACAAGTACATTTACGCACGTTTGTTGTTATCAGAGCACATAATACGCCTCTTATTGACGAATAAACACGAATAAAAGCGATTACAAGCGAAAAAACATCCTTTCAAACCCTTTTTAAGGGTTTTTGGGGGTATTTCTGGGAACAATTTTTTAGGTTCGGGTCAGTGAATTAATAGAGGCCCCCCCCGTAATAGAGCTCCCCAAAATGGGGTCAGTGAGTTAATAGAGCCCCCCTTCTATTTAGGTTTTTACGGTATCTTGGTGTCTGTCACCTGCTCTTCATCACAGCTCTGCTTCCAATTAACATAGTTTGATTTCGTGTCGTGTCAGGCAAAACGAACTCGAGCTGATCATCAGCGATCCATCGGCGAACTATGCCGACATTCGTCGTGTGGCTGCCAGTCGACCCTTCCCCGAACACCTGAGGAAGCGACTTTGGCAGGTGCTGGTTCGATTATTCCACAACTGCAGATTGTGACGCGTTTTCTTTGATTTCGTTTCACACAGCTTGTAAATTGGAGACTTTTTGGCGTTCTATAGCTTCTACTGGGCATCGCCGCCAAACCCAACCAGTTGATCGATTTTGACGAGTTGTACAACTTGCCGGAGCAGTCCGCCATCAGACAGGGCTGTCAGAAGATTGCAGGTTGGTCGTATAAAATACATGTAGCAATATTAGGTTGTGTTGGTTCACGTCGCAAGTGTGTTATCAAAAAAGGAACAAAAAGAGACGACATATGAATCTCGGGCAAAAAGCGCTTTCCGTAAATTCGCAAGTGAAGTGACAGACGATTTATTATATTTCTTCTGTCACTTCGCTTCTTATTGTGCAATTGATTGTCCCGCAAGTGATAATCCATCAACATCACTATGAAAGACACACTTCCATATCACGTTTCGTTAAAAAAATTATACCTCTACGCACCTGCCTGCCACCTACTCCAGACCGTCTCGGCAACGCCGCGTCTGAACGCGTTTCGGTCGTTTCCGACCTGGAGTCTGTGTTGACGTTTTTCTGCAAGTCACGTGACGCCAAGTTCACTGCCGACAATGGCTGGCTGAATATATTGGAACTATTGATGGTGCTGGAATTGCCCAGACACGAACTCTACAATATGTTCAACGCGTTCACGACGAAGTATATTGCCAGGTTTGTCGACCATTCTTGACTGGAATTACAATTGGCCAAAAAAGTTTCTTTGTTTCCATAAACAAGCCCTCGTAAATTAACTGTCGCTAGGGCGGACTTTGGTTAAACACGGAAACCGGAACACGGAAATAATTTCCGTATAAAATTGTTTCTCTCATTTTCGTGTCTCGGAAATATTTCCGGTTTCCGTGCTTCGTGATTTTTTTGTTTTCACGGAATGCGCAAACATTTCCGTGAATTTGTTCCGTGATTTTGAAAAAATTTTACGGAACACAAAACACGAAAATTTTTCCGTGTTCCCGTTTCCGTGTTGAACCTAAGTCCGCCCTAAACGAGTTCAGCGGTTCAGCCCAAAAAAAACTTAAGCTTCGAAGAAGATGCTTCCACCTGCGTTTCAAGCGAGATTGAGCTCTGTTGCTGTCGCTGATCCGCGGTTAATAATGCGGCATCTGTCCGCAGGATAATGAAAAAACGCAAGCAGCCAGCTTCTTTTTTATGCCAACCACTGAACAATCAGCAAACTGTTGGCCTGGTCTGTGTATTATTGACTTGGTGTCGTGCCGACACAATAAAATAAATAAATGGGCCTGGTCTGCTCTCAAACCAAGTTCAGCGATGCCACTCGTCCCTTAAATGCCGATTGCTGTTCCACTTCCCATACTTTGCAGAGACTGTGTGCCTGACGGCAAGCGTTTCGATTTATTGCGTCTGCTGGCTGCTTCCACCATCCACATTTGTCCGACATTCTCTCGACACACGAAAGGTCACCCCCGATCTGTATGAAGGATGGGTTGGTGTGGTTGTGCTG
>JASAMV010005117.1:0-63895 GCA_030248065.1 Rhynchonema sp. JSB1_4
GCGCTACGCCCGAAATGAGCATTTAGAGCGCATTTTCATCAATATTTAGACCTAAAAAACTTTTATCCGCCCCCACCCCCTAGCTCGGCCAGTACAGTATGAGGTAGGTTGCCTTTTGCCACCCCACATTTTTGGTGGTAGGATCGTTGCCGCCCCGCCTTGGTAGCTCACGCCGCTGGACAATACTGATCACTTACTTGCCGAATCCGTCAGAAATTTTAGTATTTTTGACAAAAAAATCCCTACTTTTTCAGTAAAATAAGTCGCTTCACAAGCTTCGGCCCGGCCCGGCCCGACCCTCCCAAATCTCCGGCCCGGCCCGGCCCGAGCCAAAAGCCCAAAATACCAGCCGGGCCCAAACCGACTGCGACCTCTGCCAGAAAAAAACTTTTTTTTCTGTGGGCACTTATAGCCACAACCAGTGAGTTTTGGACCACTTTTTTGTGCGAACCAAATGGGACCCGTTTTCCAGAAAGCGAATCACAAAAACACAAACATGGTTCCCCATGCAAATTTTGGCTTTTTTGGACGATTTTTCTCCTTTGCAGAGGTGGGAATCGGCGGGTTACCTCGGCCCGGCCCCGGCGCGACGAGGTCCGAGTGTCGGCCCGGCCCGGCCCGGCCCGACGGTTTAGGCCGGGAAGTCAGGCCCGGCCCGCCCGTACTGGAAAAAAGTGCGGCCCGGCCCGATTTTTTCGGCCCGACTATTTTTTGATGATCTTTTAAAGTGAATTTTTTGGTGCAAAAATTACTGTTATTTTGGTTTAAGAATCCTGATAATCATGGAAGTCGGTACTAATTTGCAGAATCGCGAGAAATTTTGGCAAAATTAGCCTAAAAAATCACGATTTTTTGTTGAAATCGATAATGTCGGGCCGGCCACCCCGGCCCGGCCCGACTCGTTGCCGAAAAGTCGGCCCGGCCCGGCCGTCCGGGCCGGAAACCTGGCCCGGCCCGGCCCGAACGTCGGGCCGGGCCGGCCGGGCCGGCCCCGATTCCCACCTCTGCTCCTTTGATTTGACCCAAAATAGGGCCGGGCCAAAATTTGGCTCGGGCCGGGCCGGGCCGGAGTTTTCGTCAGTCGGGCCCGGCCAGTGTAGGTAGTACTTGGCCAGGCTGTTGACGATCAACAGATTCTTCCCAGAATTTGTTGACGATGATAGATTAGCCCAAAAGTGTTGACGATAGATAGATGAATTTGGGGGAAAGCCCCCCCAAGTACTAGCCTGGGCCCCGCCGCCCGATTCTAATCTCTGTTCGTGAAAATTTCACCCCCAGATCTGCGCCAGGGCCTGTGCACAAAGGCCTTTCTAATGCAGGCATGAACGAGGGATTACCGCAGTGACTTGTATAAAATTGGCACTGATTGGGTTAATCATTGATTGGTCTTATGTGCTATGGCTGATTGTCTTTACTTATGTATTCCAGCAAGTTTAGTGCATCTTTTATATTTATGGTGTTTTATTGTGAGCTTTGGTTAACCTGCGGGCCATTGATGAGAGCTGGGTCACTCACAAAACGAAATCAATATCACCATAAAAGTTCAAAATCAGATGTTCCAGCGTCACGTTGGCTGATGGACAAGACGCGGTTTTCTTCTCGAGAGCGTCAACTTTGACTTGTGGTTGTGTGTGGTTGAACCTGGTGGTATTGCGATAATATTGCTATATCACTGACCGCAGTTAAAATTTTTTAACAGCAGCAGCCGTTGGTGATCATCTGTTTGTCTCTTTGACTCCGTTCAGTAAATCATAAAACTGGGAAGTAAAAACGCTAGTGTTACATCCTCAAAATAATAATAAGGAGAGAAAAGCATCCAGTCATGCACCAAGAACACCTAAAAGTTGACCCTTCTTTTACAAAATCGTGTGACAGTGACTGCATCAGCCAGTGTCACCCGAGCATCTAGTAACTTCGGACTTTGACGGTGAGGTTGACGGTGAAGTTGACTTTGTTTTGTGAATTCCACCCATTAAACCGCATGGGAGTGTACCAGGCACGGCGCATGCACGGTCAGAAACATCGCCCGTACTGTCTTTCGCTGCTTCGAGAAGCCTTAAGATTTCCCCACAGAACGTTCTGAACTTTTAACGAAAAGATCAACTCTTACGTCAAAGGACATGCATAAAATACAGGGTGACCCAGATAGGACCGCAACAATTTTGATAAACTCGTTCTCTGTTGTTGGTTGCCTCGCTTAACACGAATCGCTACCATACAATCGCAAAACCCCTATAATCCCAGTGTTAAAATTAATTTAGGGTAATGACAATGTCTGATCGTGCGACAGCTGCCTCATTGGTTTTAAAGTCAGTCTGAATCATTTTCAGTACCCTGACCATGCAGTGGCAACGTGCACACGTTCCACACAAATGAGGCTGCTATCTAACCGTCGCGTGAAAAATGGCGATGGATAGCTCCTGCTCTGTGATGTTTCATCAAATGAAATTCTGTCGCAAATGAGTCTTCTGTTCTTTTGTTTGCCACTCGCGCTGAACGACCGAGCCAACAGGGAGAACTAGCTGTTCAAAAGGTTGCGTTTCTATCTGGATCACCCAGTAGAAACTATAAAAAGGTCCCAAAAGAGCTCATAAACAACATCAAAAACCAACCGTATCGTGTTTCATATTTCACCAACAAGTGACAAGTTCAAACATACATACTGTACATACACTGTATAATACTTGTGTGTATGTAAACATATCTAAAGAGTGTCATGCTTTCCGTAGGTTTGTGTTCCGTGGGTTGGCAACTTGACAGTGGCCATCCCGAGTCAGGACATCCCACACGGAATGCTCTAAAGCTCCAATATTATCAGGTCCCATTCGTGAAAGGTGCATGGTATGCCACACGTCTTTCTGAAAAAGAAAACGTAACAACAAACTCAAACAAATTGCCTCATGTGTACGGACCACGCAGACAATTTGAGTGATTGCACTGCAAAAGCATAAGTTCGGTATCCGTCCAGCCTATACGATTCCGTTACGTCATCTTTTGCTTGCGTGGGCGCGTCCTATTAGGCAGCATCAGTAGAGCAGTACTGTGCGGGGCGGGGCACTGGGCACCGTATTCTAGTGCAATTTAATGGTGCACAAATACCACGTCAGCACGCATATACGGTGAAACACATTTTAAAACTTTCAAATTCAAGATCGTTTGGGTGCTATTTTTATCCACGAGACATGAGACAATCTTGTATACGTACACCTAATGGCATCAGACGGTCCTTTCTCCGGTATCTCTTCTTAACTTACTTTGAAGCGGCAGTTATATTTGCGTGGTATGGCATGAGTGCCAAACGGTTTTTTCTTTGGTCGCTCCAGCTAAGGGACTATTATGGGGCCGAAACAGGCTGCGTCGTGGCGCCGCGTGACACGTGAGGCGCTTAGGAAATAAGATCTACTCAAGATCTATTGCTTGTTTACTTGCAAGTGGCTATTTTTGCTTTTCTACGATTTTATTAATAACGCTCCCATGATGACACGAAAAATAGATGCTTGTTACATCATACTATTGCTAGCCTCACCGACCACGAGTTCTGCATTCAGTCAGTGAAGCCCCATGACATGAGCGTACATTTCTTCTCTTACAAGATTATTTTTAGCAAAACATCGCAATTTCCGTTTGTTGCCTTCTATGTTGGTCGCATAGGCGTTGAGCTACGTTAAAGACTTCTTTCGCTGAGTTCAATGTGCGTCATCATGAGGTCAACCGTCGTTAAGTGCACAGAAACAAAGTGTGAACTACCGTGTTTTTTTTCCTTGTTGTGAAACCCTGAACAAGATGACTATTTTCCAATGCAATTTTGGTCCCAACCTTGACGTATAGTCCACAATGAGCGACTATCCAAACATGCTTCACAAAAACAAAAATCATTTTCCAGATTCATATACCGACCTAAATTAAAACCAAAAATGATGTTACGGCCAATCTGCCTGCTGTTTCTGCTCGCCTTTCACCACGTGATAAGCAGCCCCATCCTGCTGGCTCTGAGGCGACCCAGTCCGTTCGGTCATCATCTGATGTTCGATGACTCCGATATGCTCGTCAGAGACGATGAGTTCAATGATGTCGGTGCCCCGGTGCTCCTCAGTAAACGAGACATTGAAGAAATTTATCCGTTCGACCTCCCTGAAGAGCTGCTTCAAGACCCTGATCTGCCAAGGGACGATCGCAAGAAATATCAGGAGAAAAAAGCGATTGAAGCGAAGAAGAAACCGCCGAAAGATGAGCTGAAAGGAAAGCGGGGTCAGGCGGAAAAAGCGGAATGGGCCATGCCTGACCACCGTAGCCCTTGGAAACAGTGACTCTTCTTCATTGCAACTTTGATGGTTTTGTTGGTGTGAAACTTTTGATGTGCTCCTAGTTTTTTTGGGAGGGGCTTGGATCTGACTTCGAAAAAACGGGATAGGAAATAGAAGGGTGTCTTTGTTTATGAGGGTGCTGTGCACCGTTTGGTATTTCTTTGCATTGAATTTTGAATTTCGTCAGGCTGCATTTTGATTCCACTGGTGTCCTTTCAATATTGTCATTGAACAAGTTTTTAAGTGGTGTTTTTGCTTATTTCTCGTTCTTGTCTGGCTCAAAAATATTCATTTTTTGTGATATTGTACCGCGAGCAATTTTCTGTTTGAAGAAAGACCCACTGTTGCTTTCTTTTTCATTTTCATTTGGATACATATTCGATCATTATTGAGTGAGACCAGGATATAACATAAATCTTGTACACTTAAGAAAAAAATAAAACTTGTTGATATTGAATCTCGTTGACTACAAACGATCAGACTAGATGTCCACACGAATAAACCAGATTAAAGCAATGGAATGGCAAATTATGCACAAATAAAGCGTGGCATTCTGGCAAGAATATCATGACCGAAAATCATACAGTGGCAAGAATAGCATTCAGAACTTTAGATGTAGGTATACATACAGTATATGTATGTGCTGTCTGACCGACACCACGCGCACCCGAAAGTCTTCTCAGATTAGCGCGGTACTAAACCAAAACACCGCATATTTGGTCGCATAATCTTAGTTTTTCAGTAAATTTCAGTAGAAATACGCGTTTTGCATCGAGTACAACTTATCGATCGGATTGCCCATCATGCCCGATGGCGTGGCCGCGACGCTCGACGTGCGTGAAGCAGAATCAGAATGGTTGTCGTTCTCCAGGTCGGAATCGTCTGTGAAAAAAGAGGACAATTATTTGTGGTTCATGCACTCTTGTGCCGCTCGTACGGAGTTTGGGTGTTCCTATATGTTGCGGCTTGGTCGAATCGAGTCGACTTGCCCTGACCCAATTAGCTGAGTAGCGTAACAAGAAAGACGTAATCTTCGTGGTTTTTGCGGATGGAGCAACACTTCACAGCAAATCACAGATCTGCTGTGGTGATCCACTCGGTGGCGGGACGTTTACCACAGAGATGCAACTTCTACGAACCTTTTATTCCGGGCGTGGGCTGAGGCATGTTGTTGTGCTGCTGCTTCCACAGCGTAATGCTACCGAAGGTGACACACAAAGACCACGACTACAGAATGAATGACCCTGAGACCCAATCCAGCCATACCATCAGCCGAGCTCAGTTTATCATCACTATCCGAGTGTTTGGCCATCTTCGCATTCAACAGGTTCGCCTGTTCTGCACTCAACTTGCGCGCTTCATGCAAACGTTGCAGCTCGTGTTTGCGCTGGATTTTTTTCATCTGGGAAAATGCTCAAGGTCCTGGAGTGAACTAGAAAAGTCTGAACCGTTCAACCTGACTGACAATTGCCTGACGCACCACAATATGGCGAAACTGGTCGCAACCAATAAATCGTGTGTTTTCCACCCACCTTTGCGCGCTGATTCTGAAACCAGACTTGCACCACTCGCACGCTCAGGCCCGTCTCCTTTGCCAATTGTTCTCGAACCTTTTGGAAAATTTAATATTTTTTTCTAAAAAGAACAACAACATGATTTCATTCCAAATGCCACTGTTTAGGATACACACGTCAACAATCCAGTTACAGTAGGTTGCAAGTTGGTAAATGCAGTTTATTCTCTTTGGTAGTCACCCTCTGTCTGTGCGGTGAACACTCTTTACTCACCGACAGTTTGGCTCCCAGTCTACCGTTGACCTCCTCTCCCAATGGATATACTGAATAAACCGGGCTCCGATCATGTCAGTATAAAGAGCATGTGGTATACTTGGGCCAGTGCAAGAGGCATACACTTGCCCTCGATGCCAACCTTTCTGCACGGTTTCGAGCTGCTTTCAAACGACGCCTTGAACGCGCGTCTTTGTGTACTTGTGAGAATGGTGCGCGGTCGTTTCGGCGTCTTTCGCGTCGATTCGCCTGTGTCCGGGTCGAAGAAGCCTGAAATGTCCGGTTTATACAACGACACCAAATAGTTCTTTAGTCGAAGTCACGTATGGTAATCAAGGCAGATTTGAACATCAAGGTTGGCACAGTTGTTAACGAAAATTAGCAGATAGCAGATTGTCTTACCGAGTTTAGCGGCATTCATCGAGTTGCACAGATAGAGTTCGTAGTCCTGTCGGCAAATGATCTGACCCTCGACAACCAGGTAGTGGTCACCTGCAAAAAGTACTGGTCATTTGGCGTTTTCGTATTTCACTGTTCGCTCCACTGATGCTGGTAAAGCTCGCGCTGGGCGGTGGTTTAGTATTAAACTTGCTTTCAGACCAGGCTTAGACTCAAGCCTACGGTTGGTCAGGTTAAGCCTAGGCCTAATTCCTGATAGTAAGCCGAAGCCGAAGTCTTGGGTACAGCTATGCCTAAACTCCATGGCCCGGCGGGAGATTCGCCAGTATCGCTCTGCTCGGTGAATTTATGCCAAAAGCATGAAGATTCATGTTCGTGTGATCAAAAAACAAAAAACAAGTAGTATTCGCGGTACTGGGTTATCAATGACATAACAGTACAGTGCCTTTTCTAAGTTGTTGTCCACAATATATGCACGCAAAGCATTGTACGTGGAATGCCTGATTCAAGCATCGGTGCACCATGTCGTTGGAATCCAAGGGCAACGTGCAACGACCGCACTTCAGTGAGAACATTCTGAAACCAGAAGTTTGGTGGTCTTCAGTGCGGTTATTTGTGATGGTGGGTAATTACATAATGTAGGTACAGCTTTTTATTGCTAGCCTCATCGCTGGCATCGCCAGATCCAATAATGTTCGCGTTCCACATACCTATTTCGAAAACGAAACAAAAAGAAACTAATCGTATTTGGTAAAAAATATTTTTGCGTTGAAAACCACCACCTTGGTGCTTAAATTCCCTTTTGACTTCCAATCCCAAAACATTTGTGCATTGAACGACGTTGCTCTTCGCGTAAGGACGCAACAAATTGAGGGTCAGCCAGGTGGAACTTGTCATCATCGCTCTCGGCCCATTCTCTTTCCTTTGTTTTCGGTACACACGTTAACCGGAACATTATTGGATCTGGCCGCGCCAGCATTTGGGCGGACTATACTTTGGGTGGTCACGGCAAATTGGTAGGTACGTGTTGTGCGTTTTATTTGAATTGAAACCGCTGTTTGTGAGTTTATTTTGCCACCTGAATTGTCTCGTTTCTATCAAGAAAAATATTTTATCGGTGTGCACAATTTGTTGAGTAATCCCTCAGTCCAATGCCAATGCCAATGCCAGGAGCAGGCAGCAGCCCATTATGGTACTATAATTATAACCCACAATATACCGAAATCACAATCATGGAGCTTGAAGGCATAAAAGCACGTACGGATGGGGGCAGCTGGCGATTGTTTGCTCTTTCACGCCTATTTGTGCTTTCCGTCCACGCATGCGCTCTGCCCTTCATAGCTCAGTTGCATCTAATGAAATTCTTTCCGCACTGATAATTCCCGTTTAGCACCACCTTGGACGTATTGTGCATGTATGTGTAGTTTCACCCGCATCTATTTTGGGAATTTGAAAACAAACGCTGGGACATTTTTTAAGGTCGCGTTTCACAGGATTTAGTTTCACATTTTTCTTGCGTTTTTAACATCTACGCTGTATTTTGTACAATCTTTTAACATATTTTTGCATTTCCGAATTTTTGTCCCGGATCTTGTATTTGCAATTCTCGGAAGAACCCTTCCCTGCCTGACAGTGATATGCCCCTACACGCGTCACTGTTCTGTCATAATATCAAGCTTCATGTTTGTGCTGTGTGTGCTATAGGTGTTTCACGCGTGATTAAAATTTAGCTACCGTAACCGAATGCACAGCAAGATCGCCCATGTACGGTAATAGAGCGCTTATTATGCATTCAAGGTTTATGCGACGTACATGTGTACCCGGATGACAGTAATGCTTGAAGAAGCCTAACCGCACCTGTGTGTGTTGTTTGTCCGAGTCTTATTGGAAATCGAAACCTAAAAAGTGGCCTTGGGATTAATTTCAGCCATCATTTACCGTCTTCTGGAACAAAATTAGTCTGGTGATTGATTAATTTGCCTTGCAATGATAGTAAATATGGCAAGTCACACAACGGTTAGGATTCCTCGTGAGGCACTATGTAAACAGTGATCATTTCCTTAAACCGTCGCCGAATCACTAACGAGCAATTTGGATTACTGTGGTTTATACCGTAATCTGCACTTCTGCTGAGTGTCGCTATCACTCCACACCATTCCGCTAAAAGCCTGTAATTGAATAACAAGTTCTGATATCGAGAAATGCACATTACGACGGCATCATTGTTTGACTAAAGTTCCTGAACTAATGGATTACATCCTTACAAATAACCGGCTACGGTAACTAGCAGGCATCGTACAGGAGCAACAAAACTTTGTAATAACTCGGTTGAGCATCGCACCAAGTTCTGAACATTGCGCCCAAGAACATTAGCGACGGCTTAAACAGCGCGGTATAACAAAGCATCAATTAGTCGCGGAAGCATGATGTGCGAGTGTTATTCATTCAAGTGCGTCACTCACTTGGACCATTTGGGTACTATGGGATGGGCACTTATAGACGTCCCCGTTAAGGTGTACTCCGTCTTTATTGGGTGTCAGGAGATCGCGGGATGCAACAGCAAGCTAACCGTTGTCGTGGTATACCAAACATCTTTAATGGACTGGCGGAGATATTTTAGTGAGAGCCTTTTGTCGCCCCGCGTGGGTTCTTTCGGATGTGGCTAATGCGCATGTAAACACTGTGGAAAGAAAAGCGGACCCGTGCCCTTTTTGATAATAGGGTTAAGACGAAACTTGGACACAGTCTAGTGCGTCTGTGCTTGTTTGACTAAGCCTCTCTTTTTATGCCGCACTAACTTCAAGTTAGCAGGATTGCGTTAAGTGAGCATGGTAACCCAAGTTGGGTTAGCAGATTACGGTAATTGCATACTGTAGACACACTCTGTTCGCATCGCCATGTAATGCTCGTATACCATGGCGCATCCTTAAAAAACTCAAGTCAAATTCAACTCTTTTGAAAGATCTGGTGACATTCGCGCTCTATCGAGTGTGCCTTAATGTTGAAATGTTGAATAAAGACAAAAAATGGCAGGCAGACCGGACATGCAAACCTTCTGTAATCGTCCTGACAAAACACCCTTCGGTCATGGAAGTAGCATTTGTGGGCGCCGTACAGATGTTTGCCGCAGCAGAAGCACACCTGAAAATGAAAATAATCATGTGTTGTGATTGTTAAACATAGTTGACATGATTTGACACTTTTGTCGCACATCAGTGGTGGTACACCAAGCCAAAATTTGTTGAATTTCATAAAAAATTTCAAAATTAACCCACCAAACACGTCTCATGCCAGAAATCACCACTTCCATCATCAGCTTCGATCACGTGATCAGGTGACGGCTGGTCGCCGATGAAACACTGTTTCTTCACCTTACAACAATAATTGAATATTGACGACATTTTCTCATGAAATAGAGACTATGTAGGTGTGGCAATTCTAGATTTTTTGGAATTGGATTTTCAAAAAGTCTCCTACATACGTTCTACACAGGATGACTTCAATTTTTTTCGTTTTCCTCCTCCTGCAAAAGTTTGTGGGCCTCATGAAACATCACAAAGCATCGTTTTGAAAATCCAATGCCGAAATCTAGATTTCCCATGCCTAGTCTCATTTTCATGACAGAGATGGGCGAAAACAAACGCGGTCAAGAATCAATTATTTACTGCCTTTGAAACGATTCTGATAATTTGCTTTAACGCGTGGTAATGATAATATAAAAAAGAGACCTTTAACAAGAATCGCTCAGCAATCGTGAGTCCGCACCCGGTACACATCGGCTTCTCCAGAGCGATCTTGTCGCAAGGTGGTCCATCGGGGTATAGGGTTGAGGCAGCTGGAAATTACACATGTCATCGAAATCCGTCTGGCCTTCACAATATTTTTGAAGCATGGGTTTGAATAGTAAGGTGTGAATGGAATGAAGAAAATTAGTCATGGGGAACTGAAACCGCTGAAAATTAGCATTCATCTTGATAATGGAAGTGGTCGCAAATCGCAAAAGGTCCTGTTGGAACAGTCAGTTGTTAGAACCAGTCCTCATAAGCATGAGAAGGTGACGACTAAAACATTCACGCACTACCAAATTTTGTCGTGAAACATCAGCCAAATAAGCACCATGGAGTCTACGTGACCCACACCAGCACGGTGCTTTCAGCGAGCCCAGCTACAACTTTTTTGGTGACGAACGGCCATTATAATAGGAAGCCCTGTGAAAACTAAACATGAGAAACGTAAAAATCAGCAAATAACAAAACAGAACCACCAACGTGCGAATTCACAGCTGGTCATTCGCGGCAGGACATTGGGCACTGTCAGTGCACACGGTGGACTAGTGGATGCGTGATGGTGACCGTTTGAAACATCAACTGGCGGGGCAGAAGTCGGCGGGGTGCGTTGATCGATTGGATTGATCACACAATCGAAATTGGCAAATAATTGATTGACAGTGGTGTTGATTGAATGATTCGGGTGACTGGTGGCTGCGTCCAGGTCAACAAGACCGGCGACCAATAGCGGACTAGTGGACATTTGGAACACATTCGATTTTCGGGAGGCTGGCGGAAAGATTCTTGTGACGGGGTTGTTATATTCAGCGAACAAAGCGGCGATTTTCAAATCTAAAAGTGACACACAGCGATCAGCGTGAGCCAAAATCAACAGCACGATTTTGATCGCAATTTCGATGACAGTGGCCTCAACAATAACAGGATTCGACGCACAGATGTACAGGAACACGAGGACGCAGTTTTTGATCCGTACCTGCATAGGATTGTTTAGGATCAAATCAAGGGCTGTTAAATGTGCCCAAAGCATAGAACGCACTGCAAAATGTGCACCCATGAAAAAAATTTGATGTTCTTTTCTACAATCTGCCCGTATGCAATCAGAAATGATCCGGTCAACGTTTTTGCTTCCCAGGGGTTCTTCAAAAGCATCGGTTGCGCCCAAGCACCCTTGAAAACGCCGCTTGTGACCGCTATCATGCTCACTGTAACTGGTGCCTTAAATGAGATTTAATTAAACTGATACATTTATTGTTTACGATTATGATTCTATGATCTTCCACTCGCCCCATTGGGTTTTGTGACCCAAATGCGCATGTTGTTGGGTCTCATTCGTTCGTCAACATCAAAACATTTAATGGAATGCGGTACTTATGAAAAAATGGACGATACCGTAAGAAAAAAGGATAATCCTCGAAACACAGGAAACAAACAAGCCTCAAATGTCGAGTGGTTTGCACCGGGTGGTGGTGTGCGTAACCTTTCTCAACCTTGACACCCAGCGGGTTCTAAAATCTATCGCTCACAGCAAGGACACGTTATGTAAGCCATAACACGGTCATCTAGATCATGCGCCTTACCGTAACCCAGAACTCATAAGATCACGACGTTTCGTGCTGTGAGGCGATAGGAAAAGGCGGAGTCCTGCTTGCTTGGTCCATGCTTGTATGTTCTTACGTTGTTTATGGGGCCCGACTACATATGTATACTGGACTATTGTTGTGATTTTCAAAAAGCCCCAACAATTTTGAGGTCCCATTTGGTCAACAGTGCAAGCAAATAAGGTGCTTGCCTTGTTTGTGAGTGATGCAATAGAGCTTCCCTTTCTTCACGCAAGGGAACGGACCGAGACGAGACCCCTCAGGCACAGGAGGGCGGTCTGTGCGTTTTGATGTGATGATGGGGCTTTGTTTCAGATTACTGTGCCATTCATTGAATTCAGTGCATTGTTTTGTGTTAGAACACCTCTTTGGGTTGTGCGGTCACAGGCGTGTAATGGACCATGTAAAACCTGAAGATAATCGTTGTGTATACTAACTGTACATACTTATAGCTGCGTGAGTGCGGTCGCAAACGCGTGAAAAAAATTTGTTTCGGCATTTTTTAACCTGATAGGAACATTGGTAAGGTACCCAGGTGAACCTATGGTCGTACATTTGTCGTGTCGGGCTCACACGGGTAGTGTGCCATCGTGTGTATGTATGTACGTACAAGACAACAACGATGTTCCACATGATGATGATGAGATTCGCTCACTGGCTTTGAAGGCAAGTCTACTGGCATGGACTTGGCCTGGGGACAAGCAAATTTCGGTTGAGGTGTACATACATAGCTACAGTATATTGCGACAGAGTTGGCGCACTACATAATTTCGACCAGCGTAAAAGTTGTTTCTTGGTGCTTCATCGGCAAAAGATCTGGAACAATGGTCAAGGCCAAATTACATACGTGATTGCTGCTGTTGCTTCACAACCAGAACATCCTCGATTGATGCCTTTGAGGATTGCTTTAATCCCGTCTGTATTCTCGCTCACCGTATATCACCGTAAACCGTCAGATCGACTCCCTGCGGGAATCCCTTGCTCTCTGAGTGATGTTGACCAACCGGACCGGAATGTACCGCATTTTATTGCTGTGTTTGATTTTGCGTCAAGTCACTGCGACATGCGCACTGACCACCAGCACAGCACAAGCACAGATGAACGGCTGAGTCAACATGACAGGCAATGGTCATCAAAGCACAGACACACAATCATGACCGCATTGACGGCATTCAGGTATAGTTGGGTGCTGCCTGTATTGGAATGGAGTAATGGACTTCTGGTGCCCAATAAACCAGTGCGAAAGCCATGCCGGGCGGTCAGTACTTTTGAACGATTTCATAAAATCAACAATAAACACCACCTTCATTCATATTACAGTCAGTCGGTTGTGTGTTTGATTGATTATTTTGGTCGAAACGTAAGACGGAAATAGCACAAAACGAATTTGGTTCAAAAAAAATCGGGCTAAAATAGCAACATATCATATCGAGAAGCAGTGGTTTGAAACGGTACTTTTGTGTTTTCAAACACGAAACCGCAAGCAATTCTTGTCACCCCTTCCTTGCACTTCAAAATGCGTGCACAGCGATACCACACATGATTTCAACAAATAAAATCCATTGACAAGCATTCAACTCAATCATGATCTGTGTCTGTTTGCACAGTCGTCTGGTCACTATATGGTGGTCACTACATCGTCGGGTTACCGTAGTATTCTGCACATATGTATTTTATGTTACTGTACGCATATGAAGTGCGTTTTCGATTTGTTTGTGCGCAAATATTACGTGTCGGTCAACCTCAGATCGTTATTTTGGTTCCTGGTCAATGCGTGACAGTTCGAGAGATTGTTTTTCTTTTCGACTGGATTAGCCCAAAAAATTAGCCCTAAAACGTGATTTTTCTATAATGTGGTTGTACCAGCCCATTGTTAATGTCAAGCCATCCGCATTTCACCAACCGCCCATCCCGTTGTTTCAAAATCTGTCCAAGAATAATGTCAGTTGGACCAATAGTGCGTTTCGCGTCAAAAATCCAGGTACACATTGCTTGCAGCAAAATTAAGAAAGTGAAAAGTATTATATAAATAAAAACATAATTTCCTTAATTTATACTGGACATTCAGACTTTACAGTCGTATCTCACAAGCACGGCAATGCGAAACCACGAAAGCGGTCGTTCATGATTGCTGACATTCTCGATTGGGATCGCGATACGGATTGTGATTGCAGATTGTGTTGCATGGTTGGTGGGAGATTGATTGCGCGTGTTGCTTTTGTCAGTCGATTTAGGGAGCACTGTTTCCGTTTTCACTGTTTTATTGAGCACATACTACATAGATGGTTTCCGCAGATATTTCACGTGTGTACTAATATGCAAAGTCAACCGTCTTCATGCTCGACTAAAATGTCGTTTTTCGCGGCGCGTAAAATGTCGTGTCCCATATGGTCGCAGGTATGCGGCAAATGTTTCAAACGCTCATCATCACTGGCCACACATATGCTCATTCACGCCAACATTCGACCGTTCGAGTGCACGCACTGTGGCAAACAATTCCATCAGAAATCGGACATGAAGAAACACACGCTGATACACACTGGTCAGTTTATGGCAAGTGGGTGGTTTGGTTTGTACTTGTGTTCCCGTTTTCACGGTCAGTTATTGTATAGTGGATGTGAAATATTACCGAATCAATTATGTGTTGTGTGACTAGCTTGCGTTTCATTTTGGCGGTCTCATGTGAGATTAGGTCACGTTTTTGGAGGTGTGCATCACCTGTCGATGTCCTTGTGGCACTGCACGCCTGTGATAACCAGACAAAGTGGGCAACCCAGAAACACCATCGCATGTCAGGTCAAAGCACATAATAACACCTATATGTGCATCACATCTACGGGTTTCAGGCGAGAAACCACACGCGTGCGGCATCTGTGGTCGTCGATTCAGTCAATCCTCGAATCTGATCACACATGCGAAACGCCATGGTGCGTCTTTTTGGTAACTTTTTAGTTGTTTATTCTCCCGTTTGGATAATAAAACGAAGAGAACTTTGAGCGAATTGCTCCAAGCACCCTAAGTTTCCCACACTATCAGGTCAACACGAACGAGCTTTCGAGTGTGTCTCATGCGGACAGCGTTTCGCGCGCAAACTGATTTTGAAGAAACACCAGAAAATGGTCAAAAACTGTTCGAACAGTAGTGATACTCAGCCGATAGAAAGGCGCGCCGAGGGCTGAACATGTTTTATTGTCGTTTTTTAAAATTAATCTTTCCATCCTTCTCTGACGTCTTATACTTTTAACCGCGCTTCCCTCACAAATTCAGAACCGTTCCGCGAACAGCATTGCTATTCCTTCATCATGCTCTATGTATTCGTCTGGAGTCATCATTTTACAGAAACTAATAAAACCATTGCAGTTTTTTCATTCGACATGATTCGATCAATATTAAAAAATGGTAAACTTGTGTCTTGAAAATAATGATAGTGAAGCCCGAGCTTGTCCTTTACATTTCTAATAAAAATGTTCATCATCGTTCATTGTACCCTCGCCTCGGATTCAGGTTAACTTCAACCCCCCGCTGAATTTCAATATCCTCGCATCTCGAATGATCTATAACATGCTACAAGGGTATGCTGCGATGTATGACTTAAAAGGGAACCAAAGTCGAGAACCAACGGCCCCCGAAATATTTTAGACATATACGTATACAGTATGTACTGTGCTGTACCTACAGAAACGTCATGTTGACACAGAACGGAATTCGGGGTGCTGGTCGTCTTTGGGGATTAAAATTTTTGTTCCTGAACATGAAATGCCGCATCTGGTTGACCCCAGATCGTCACGTGTGATTTGACATGGCTCCACACGATACAGTACCTGCACCAAGAGGGGTACTAATACCGGTATGATGCCTGATGGTCCCAGTTCCTGAAGAGGGGCGGAAGGTCCGTGTGCCAAGGTGACTTGGGACCGCTCGCCCCTCCGAAGGGGTGCGTTTTCAAGGGCGACGAATGGTCCCAATTTCGGTTGTGAGACATCGTCGCTCTTTGTCACATGGTCGCGCGTTTTGTGAATTACAAAATATCTGGCTGTTAGGGAAAGCTGGAAGCCTAAGCCTAAGCCGAAGTGTAGGCCTAAGCCTAAGCCTAAGCCCAATCATAAGCCTAAGCCTAAGCCCTAGCCTAAACCCAAGCTATGTAGTTTAAAATACGCGCGACCAAGTCAAAACGCGCGACGATGTCCCCGGACCCCAATTTCCAACAAGGAGTACCTGGTATTTTGGATGCATTTGTGTTGTGCATTGTTGACAGATAAAAAGGCACTTCCGCAAACAAACAAACAGCTCTTCCGCCTGCTATTTTTTCGCCTGAATAAAAGTTGTTCATGGAATTTGCCTTCGTGTCGTGAGCATGAGAGGCATACCAAATAATATCCTCAGACACGCGCACAACAACAGCAAACGACAGATTCCAATAAATTGCGTGCCTTGTATTGCTGATGTGTTGTCATGTTTCTTATGCCAATTTTGTGTGTTTTAATGTGGGACCATTCGCCCGCCTCTCGGAGGGAGACTGGGACCATCCGTCACGTAAGCATTACATTCAATATGATGTACTGTATAAGGAATACTATTATTGAATGTCAGTGACAAATTTCGACGCCATGGAAAGGTGATGATTATAAATACAATAGGATATTACACAGGGAAAGGCATCGTTCCACCGAGATAAATGCATGATCTTTGCAGATGTGCGTGCGCACACCCATCTGCATAATCGCGCAAAGGACCTTGTAACATTAACTGAAAAAAACGGCAAAAACTGCACTGAACTGTGACACAAGTCTAAGTTTAGTCTACGAATCCAACAGCGAACAAACATAGTCATTTATGCTAACTATATTTTTGACTACATAATATGCGACGCGACCCGGAAATCACATAGGAAACACCATCACACGAATCATTGTATACGTGATTTTTTCACATTGCGCCTGACATATTCGTTTAAACCATGTTCACAAGTGATTTTTTAACAAGTGCACCTGGGCACAGGTCAATTACATTCAAGCGAGAACGATACCGGCAATCCGTTCTGTGGGACGGCGCGCGCGCACGCACGAAAGGCAAAGTCAACTGCCGCGGCACCGCGTACGGCGTGAATGAAAAACATTGAATAATCCGAGGAATAGGCTGCCAAACGTTTTTAACAAAAAATGCTGTTCTTTCTGTGCATTCGGGCACCGCGACCCGTGGATTGAGCCCAGACATAATACTAATGTGCCGGTAAATAATGGTGTTATGGTTGAACTCTTTTCTGCTGAACATAAAATATAATTTTTTGTCGATCAGACTTATTGTATAACTCGAGTCGGAAACGTTCAGATTTCATTACATTGTTCAACCTATCAAGAATCGTGTCGGGTAGTACCAACGGGATAGGGTAGATTCTACTAAGCCATTCTAAGTCAGGAGGCCACATCATGTTGCAGTTGTTTTGTTTGCTATGTAGCTTATGTATAATTTTCAGCTGCCACTTATGTACCAGTCTGGTATTCCCCTCACGTTCGTGCAAACTGCAGCGAAAATGTTGAAACAACTGCTGGTCACACTGTTGGGTGTGAAGTGCGCACTCGGATGTGTGAATGTGGTCTCATCCTCAACGGGAGGTCGGTTACCCTAAAGCAAAAAATAATGATAATCGCGTCGGATCTGCTCTGGACACACGTGTATCAAGGCAGATGCGAAAACAAAGATTGGTACTAAAAGTCCAAATTCACGTACTCATCAAGAAGTGGCCGGAGATGCGATTGCGGTCATTTTTTCGACCGGTGTGTATAGAGAGCCACAGGTAGCAAAGCACAGTCGCACGTATGCTAAAGCACATCGGCCCAAAAAATGACCGAAAGTGCACTTCCGGTCACCTTTTGATGGGTATGGTTTGCCAGTACGGCAATCGTATACTTCGGCGACTTGAGGCCTTGTGCACTTACATTTCTCAGGAATGGCCTGACTGGGACTTCTATTAGTGAGAGGACTAAGGGGGTTTCTATCAGGGGGCTTTGTATGTATATATTAGCAGGAAGCCTAGGCGGTGAGAGTGTCTTAGAAGGGAGCTTCTATTGGCATGCGATTTTTTCGTGGCGTCATTAGGGGTTTCCACCTGTCATGATGGGGGTTTCTTGGAGGGGAGACTTCCAGTAAACGAAATGTACGGTGGATGACTCTTTATTTCCAATGTTTGACAGTGTGTGGCGCAATCCCGACCGGCACCACCACCCCAACGATAACATACAGCGCTACGCCATCGACCACTAATGCCAAGTACGCGTCGGGTACCACTGCTACCGTAACCTGCACCAATATTGGAACATCTGCTCTGCTCGCCGAAGGTACGTACATACTTGGCTTGTGCTGGAGTTTTCCACTTGAGGCCACCCCGCAGAGGGGTTCTTGATGGAAATTAGTACGAAACCAAAATGGAAGTTTCCAGCTGGAGTATTCGGCATTTCATCTGGATAGGAAGCATACCATATACTAGGTGTACTGCGGTACTCACGGGAAAGCAAAGATCTCGGGAGTGGAAAACTCCGGTGGTCATCCCTCATGTAACATGCAAGTGTCGTATGTGTGAAACATCAGCATGTTCGCATTGCAGGCACGGCAGCGACGTCAACAGCGCACAGCACCGCACAAACATTAACCTGTCAGTCAAACGGTGCTTGGTCAAACTCTGCCACTTTCTACTGCAAAGCCTGTACGTCCCTTGGCCAACCTGTTTTGTTCAGATCTTTATGCCATGTAATTTTCTGACATAGTTTCTGTGTTGTGGGCCGAAATGCTTGCGTGCAGAAATGTCAGGCACGCAGCTGTGCGTGTTAAACAAGATTCGATAACTCCATCACATGTAGTTATCCTGCTAGGCCAGTATTAGAGGAAACAACGCTGCAATCAGTACTACCTAATTTGATTTGTGATTTTTAATGAAATGCTATATAGTACAGCAACTGTAAGTTTGTGTGCTTGTGTGTTCAGCATGTGCTGCGTTGACCAACGGTGATTCCACATGGACCACGATGACATACACCGGGACAGTGTCTGGCAGTCGGTACCTGCAGACGTCAACTGTAAGTCGTATTCTGTCTTGCCAAGTTCAGAGGCCTGATAACAGTGTCCTTGATACTCCGATAGAACAGACAACAAATCTTGAGTGGCTCCAGGACGAACTAGAGCTGAATGGTTTTTGTTCTCCCATTTGCATGAACAATAATATACTCACGTGGGCACACAAAAACAAACTCAAAGAAGTCAGCCGTGCTGGAGTTTGCTTATCGATAAGTGATAATATGACGTCTCACAAAATGTCGCACACCCTCCATAAGGATTTGTACAATTTCAGTCGGTCGTCAACTGCAATCCATCAGGTGTACGAGGCATGACCCGAGATCTGTTTAATTCGGCCTCAACCACCACAGGTTGGTTGAGTATGTAATGTACATAACTGTGGTACATCTCGTATACTTGTACACAACACAGATCTAATGGGTATTGATGTGTGTGTTTTCAAACTCATCTTTCGGCGGCTTCGGCCTATTGTTGTGTGTTGTTTGGGCTCGATTTTTAAGCTTAGGACTTGGCCTATTTTTAGGTTTCAAACAATAGGCTTAGGCTTAGCGACTAACAAATTACGTATGCCTGAGCCAAAGCCTGCGGCCACAACAGACCATAAACAGCGCATGCTACACATTTTCAGCGATCGCCGGCACCGCCGATGTCACGGCGACGTGTGACAGCACTGGCGTGTGGAAGCAGGGTGCCACCACTGTGACGTCATACAGTTGCCTCGGCAGTAAGTGACCGCAGTGTTGTTGGTGCCACATCGATCGGAACGGCGCAGAAAGCACGAAATATAACTTCCACACACAAAACCTTTCGGAAATATTTCCGCAGATTTTTCTGTTCGAAAGTGATCCGAATTTCAGCAAGTCGCCGCTTTGTCTCTGAAGCTGGAGTTATACTTGTCCATTTTGGCTTGTAGACAACGAGGACAAATTTTTGTTATGATCATATTTTGTGATAGAGTTATAGCGCAAATTTCGTCCAGCAAAAGTTGTTCACTTGGTGCAGGGGAACAACTTTTACGCTGGTCGAAATTAGTGCCCCAACTCTATCACAAATAATGATCATAGCAAAAATTTGTCCTCATTGTCTACAAGTCCACAATGGACAAGTATAACTCCACCTTAACACTAAAACGAAAAGTATTCTGAAAGCCGTTGCACTGCGTTCCAAAACATCAGTTCAATTCTTGTTTGCTTCGTTTAGAATGCTTCTATTATGCGATCCCATGGCAAAACGTTCAGCCAGCAACAGCTTTCACTGGGGTGACTGGTTAGTCGAAGGTTGTTTCTTCGCAGTTTTAAAGTGACGAGCTATGCCCACAAATTGTTTTGCTGCGCTTGTGTCGCATTGGTCGTGAAAAAAGCACACATTGACTGACATGGACATGCGCACGAGCACAGGCGCGATCGCGGGCACGTCCGTCAGCAGCGGCAGCAACTCGGCCTCAATGATGGTGAACGGGGCTGCGTCAGCGACGATGCCGTGTGACAAGGCGGTCGGCGCCTACGACCAGTTCATCATCACCGTGACCAATCAGAATGGTGATGGAATGCACACGCAGGTATGTCGTGTAGTGCATAGAAGGGTACAGAGTCGGCGCGTGGGTTCGGAAAATGGATTTCGATCAAAATTGGTAGAAAAATGCGTTGAGGACCCAGATTGTAAACATAAAAATTGGCCGAAAACTCTTGTTTAGGACTCCATGAACCGTCTTCCTATCAAAAAGATGGGAAATTCGTTCTCTGACCCCATGGTGTACATGTCCGTTATTAGAGTCAACGACTAATGCAAACCCCTGGTTCGGATTCCCCGATTGCCATTATACGCCTGCACACCCACGCAGTGGTGTCGTCGGGCGGGGTGGGGGGGGGGGGGGGGGGGGGGGGGGGGGGGTTGGGGGATTACCCCGCCCCCCTGGTATGGGGTATGGGAAATCGGCCGGGGGTATGGGGTATGGGAAATTTTTCACTTTTGGAACAAGCATCCCTAAGAAATGACTTTTTGACCCCGAGAAGTACCAAAATTGACCATTTTTCGTCCAAAAATGTCAAAAATCGCTTGCTGCCGCAAGAAAACTCTGTTTTAAGCGCTTTTTAGACCAATTTTGGGCACTTTTAGAAGATTTTTGGGGTCATTTTTTCAAAACCCCCACCCTTGGGTATGGGAAATTTTTGAGTTTTTGGAGAAACCCCCCTGGTATGGGAAATTTTTGATTCTTGGGGTATGTATGTGAAATTTCCCGAAAATTGGGCTGGGTATGGGAAAATTTCGATTTCTCAACGACACCACTGCACCCACGTGTTGTAAAAAGTACCCAAATTGTATCTACATATAGTTTATCTAGCTCATTCGAATCGCTTTGCGGTTGTGCATCCAACTAATGCAATCAAGTTGATCCTCTATCCAGTTATCTAACGTGTCCACAGTCCACAACCCAGGAGTTCGTCTAGATGACTTCAACAATTCAGAACTATGAGAATCCACTCAAAATGTTTCCTGAATGGTAAAGCACGCCTCGCTGCAGATCATCGGCGTCCTACTATTTATATTTTTCTGTCGGTGTCACGGTCAATTTCTTTGAACGCGATGAGCGTGGTCCCAGCAGAAATGTTTTGGTAAAAATATAATGGAGCGCGGATGATCTGCAGCGAGATGTGCTTTATCCATTGTGTGACCAATACCAAGTTTATCGATAGTCTTGAATTCGACCAGCTTATTAGTTCTTTATTTGTAGTCCACAAGCAGCTTTAATGCTGATTAAACATCGCAACTGCCTTTAAAAAGCGAATAATGCTTAAAATCCAAAAAACGCCAAGACCACCTGTACCACCAAGGTGTGAGGGGGCTTTAAAGGGTCTCCGCCATATATATTCGACCAAACCCAATCTCAATGAAACTTGGCACGGTGACTGGGCTTGGTCCAAAACACTCACGGCCAAGAAAATTTTTCCCCATATCAGCTCCCTGTCTGAGCCAGGAGGGCTAAAAGGTGAAAAATTTTGACCCAACCTCAGCACCTTAAAATTAAAATATCAATCTGTTTCGCATATTCTTTGTGTGCAGTTTGTTCACAAATTTTTCATAAACGCCTTGGGTCTAATTTAGAACCATATTCACTTTTTTGGCACTACCACAGCTCGCGCTATTTTGCCAAAACCACGGAAATTTTCGAAAAAAAATTTTCCGTTGTATTTTCCGGTCACATAGAAAGCACACAGAGTTTTTATATAAAGTAGGCAAGAAAGCCCGTATATCGTGCTATTCAGGCGATCAATGACTAATTTTCCACCGCTGATAAGTTTCGACAAAAGCTCGCTCAACTGTGGTGAACCTCAACTTTTTTGCCATTTTCTGTGGATCCCAAGCACACTTCTATCTCATATTTTCCTATTTTAGTAACAATGTACCGAGGTGATATATGGCACGCTAGATAGTAAAAATATAATTGTTGTTAATTATGTGCAAATCTAGGTTGGTCCAGCTGCATCCTTGGAGGTACGAGCAATAAATGAATTTTACATAAAATTCATAATTTTAGCAAATTTTCACTTCCGTCATATTTTTAGCCTATCTACAGTTGGGTAGGAATTGTGGCTTTTGCTGTCCGATGAAGCCCAAACGTTATTGTTGTTTATCGATCAAAATTCAAAATTATAGCTCCAACGTATCTTGAGAAAAATCGTGTTAATTGAGGTCCATGCGTTGGACTTGGAACTACAACCGTGCTTACAACAGGACCAGCGTCTGCGGTGCCTTCACTTAACATAATTTTTCTCAGGATACGTTAGAACTAGAATTTTGGATTTTGATCGATAAACAACAACAACGTTGGGGCTTCATCGGACAGCAAAGGCCACAAATCCGTCACAAATGTAGGTAGGCTAAAACTATGACGGAAGCGAAAATTTGCTAAAATTATGAATTTTGTGTAAAACTCATTTATTGCTCGTACCTCCAAGGATGCAGCTGGACCAACCTAGATTTGCACATAATTAACAAGAATTATATTTTTACTATCTAGCGTGCCATATATCACCTCGGTACATTGTTACTAAATTAGGAAAATATGAGATAGAAGTGTGCTTGGGATCCACAGAAAATGACAAAAAAGTTGAGGTTCACCACAGTTGAGCGAGCTTTTGTCGAAACTTACCAGCGGTGGAAAATTAGTCATTGATCGCCTGAATAGCATGATATACGGGCTTTCTCGCCTACTTTATATAAAAGCTCTGTGTGCTTTCTATGTGACCGGAAAATACAACGGAAAATTTTTTTTCGAAAATTTCCGTGGTTTTGGCAAAATAGCGCGAGCTGTGGTAGTGCCAAAAAAGTGAATATGGTTCTAAATTAGACCCAAAGCGTTTATGAAAAATTTGTGAACAAACTGCACACAAAGAATATGCGAAACAGATTGATATTATAATTTTAAGGTGCTGAGGTAGGGTCAAATTTTTTTTACCTTTTAGCCCTCCTGGCTCAGACAGGGAGCTGATATGGGGGAAAATTTTCTTGGCCGTGAGTGCTTTGGACTAAGCCCACTTACGGTGCCAAGTCTCATTGAGATTGGTTTCGGTCGCATATATATGGCGGAGACCCTTTAAAAACCAGTATTGAAACATTAGTAAATTCCGTTGATGAACAGATGATTGATGTTTGTCACACACAGAATTGCCTAGCCTCAAATAAGCTAATAACCGTATGCAGCTTGTGTATTTCTCGGCAAGACCACAAGAGTGGCCAATTGGCGGGTGCTTTGACTCCATTTTCTCTCGTCCACTGGCCCTCTTTTACAGCAAGTTGCCACCGCCGACTCGTCTGTGACGCTCGCGTGTGTGAACGGTGAATGGCACGACACGGTGACTGATGCCGCGGCTGGGTCGCAGACTGGCAAGCTCGTCTCCATCAAATGCGACTAAGATGACATGCTCATGTGCACATGTACACACCGCTTTGATTGGTCTTACACTTCTTTTACTTATGTAGTACTATCTCGAATCTGGACAGTTATTATAGCATTTCTTAGAAGGGTCTATGGTGACGGGCACATCACACTTTGCATGACAACCTAAGAAACGAACTTATGATCCTCATGCCACCACGGATCGGAATTCACAAAAGCACGGTCAGCTTACATATATGCCCTGACTGAGGAAATCACTTGCGCTAGTGTACCGTAAATTCTCACGGCGGCTAGAACACGTGCTCATGTGACTTCACCAGATATGCATAAACCAGTATGTAGGTTGTGTGAGCTACCGTACTGCATCTCTAAAATTTTGGTGACGGGCAATAGTAATAAGCAATACTAATTGCAATAGTAATTCAAAAAACCTTTCTGGATTATTTGGTCATCATTTTTAACCTTTTGTTTTTAAGTGCCTTGTTTATGGTAGTATTCAGGTCATGGTGACGGGATATTTTTCTTTTGCTTTTGTAAACTTGACACCGTGTACAAACGAAGCCTAAAGATAAATGCAGCAATAGCGGACATTAACAAAGTCCTTCATTACTTCTCTTGTTCTGCATTATATTGTTGGGTTGATATTTTTTCCAATACGGACCAACATGACCAACGCGTGATTTTCAACATTAAGTTACACATACTGCATAGCAATCAGAAAAATGAAAAAAAGGATTTGGGACAGCTGCACCGTTGGTACATACATACATATAGTGCCTTAGCCGGTCGCAGGACAACAGTGTCTCACATTGGAAACATTGGAAGAGAATAATCCCTCACGCTGCAGTATCATTTAAACTAAACTGGATTTTAATGTCACATAGAACGATGACGCCAATCAAACAGCAGTGTGGTATGACCAGCATAAACAAAACATCACATCTTGAAAAATGATAAGTTTTATGTAGTAATCTAAGACGAATGTGCCTAATTTAGGTAAAGAAAATAGTCCACTACTCCCAAGAGCTCCTTCTGTGTCTCCAGATCAGTGTAGAATGCCACGTTGGTTGGCTGGATGACACAGAGAAAGCAATGGTTCGTTAGGTTTGCCATCGTGAATTACGAACGGCAGGCAAAAGATAGTCCCCTAAGAAAAGCAAAAGATATAATCCATCTGACCGGCCAAACGTTAAAATCACTTAAATTTAGTTTTAAAATAATCAATGTCCTTTAATTTCTGCAGAATCCATTCTACGAGTAAACGTGCTGTTGGTATGAAACAATGAAGCCGAAGTGTGGCAGCTCAGTGCAGTGGTTGATAGAAGACAAAACAGGTATCAGTTTTTTTACACTGACATTTACACTCACAGATTCAAAACGAGTTGCAACAAAACAACAATATGCTTTGTTTACTTGCAAATGCCACACGTTTTTGGACACATCTTGGGGACATGTGGGTTGAACTCGTCGTTGCAGAATGATTTCAGGTCTGCACAGTTGTTGACTTTATCCAAGCATGCTGAAATGTTTCGCTTTGAATGTGACAGATGTGCTGTTGAACCGATATGAAACGTTACTTGGTGTCACGTTACTTTTTGCTTTCAGCGAGAACCTATGAAAGTCCGTGATTCAGCTGATTTCAGATGAAAATTGTTTAACAAGTTGACAACGACGCCTCGTGTTCAAAATCAAGTTTCAAATCAACAATTTTGTGCATGTTTGATTGAAACTCGGATTTGGCTTGAAACGATTGAGCAAGAAATGCATGGTCACATTTGGGATCGATTTTCATCTGAATTCAATGTCGCACTCGGCTAGTTGAACCCTGAAGTACCAAACGCGCGCCTCAGTTTTTGTGATCAATTAGCCAGTGCACGCATAATGCGCTTTACGGATCAGGCAAAGCGGTTGAAAAGTTTCTCCCAAAAGAACTGTCAGAGTATACTTCTATGTATGTATGCAAGGGGCTCTGTGATTAAAATCAGAGTTTATTCAGCTGAAAGTGCGGTTGACGCAATGGTAAATGCGTGTACTCAATAGGTGACCGAGCGAAGACCAGATCGATCACCCATTGGCTTAATGAAACAGGTACGCCCTAATTAGTTCAAATGGGCAATGGACCAACTGGGTGCAGTGCTGCAGCTCAAACAACAACCGGTCTTGATCTTCTCTTGGTAGCAGTATTGTACCAATTCGCCGCAATTGTCGAACTGATCGGCGCAATCTGAAGAAAAACAGTTTAACCATGAAGGAACAGCCTTCCTTGGAAGTGCACATTCTTCGTCCGGTATAACCTCGGCCGCCGGGTCCACCAGCACACAATACTCCGTCAGGCTGTTGGTTCTTGTTGCATTCGGACGCAGCACTGCCCTTCCGGTACAGCTCTAGTGGGAGGAGTCTGCGACGGGTCAAGATTTTCGTACGGGTATTCACGTGAAAAAACGCTTCAAGTTCAAATTATATCATACATTTGGTCGTATCTACAGATCACGGTAATTCGATCGAAACACTGGTCGGTTTTGGCACATCCCATCTTCCATGCTCTGGCGAGAATCACCTGCATGTGAGCAGATTACACACACACGTGTGACAACGAGCATATACACATTCACAATCAATTTTGGCACATCAAAACTTGCGCCAATAGCATGACAATCAGCTATGGTTCAATGTTTCTGGTTTTTGTGGCCCAACTGTGGTACTGCATATGCACCATTGTATGTTGTTGTGGTGGCACACGTGCAGGGGGGCGCACCAGCATACAGCATACGTAAGTGCATAGCGCGTCAGCTTGCTTACCTGTGCAAAGTGTCCTACTCCATCACAAATTGGTGGTTTTGGTTTTGGATATTGGTACTTGTCGACGCAAGTGTTTATCGGGTACTGGTTCACCTCGTTGTACCACATGTCCACGACCAGTTTTGGCGTCAGATAACTGGCCGGTGCTCCTACGCCTGAGAGAAGGGAACACTTCTATGATTTTTTTATCACGTAATGTATGTATGTATGTACTGTACCCGGTACTTGCAGTCTGCGTTCATTCATAATGCATTTAGAACCGATGATAGTCAGTTAAAATTCAAAGCGAACACCCGCATTCACGTGTGAAAATATGCATACAGTTCCGGGTGCAATTCTAGGCTGAAAGTTGAAGTCGCGTGCACGCGACTTCCTAGTGCTAAACATAGGGAGCGCACGCCAGCGCACGCGCAAAACCTCGCGTGCACGCGCGTATACTTTTGACTTACTTCGACTTTTGCCTATACTTTGCATTGTTTCGCACGCGCGTGCACGCGACTTCAACTTTCAGCCTAGAATTGCACCCGGTACTGTATATACAGTAGGTATGTACATACCTACATACTATGGTACGTACGTAACGGTTGCGTATGCAAGTGTACCGATTTACCACGAATAATTTATTGTAAAAAGTCGACGTTTTGGGACCAGTAAGGACTCTTCTTCAGCACTGTCTTTGGTATGGGATGTTGGATTAAACATCCCAAAGACGTTGTCTTGAAGAAGGGTGATTGTTGCTCCCGAAACGTCGAAATTTTATGACAAATAATCCGTGTGAAATCGGTACAGAATGTCCTACACAATCATGACATCAAACCACGTCCACGGCTTATGCAAATACTACTTGCCTTCCGCACTTTAACGGATGAGAAAAACAACTGGGTGCAGAGCAATCGGGAAGCAGAAATCATAGGAAGGAAAATTGGAAACAACCACACCAGGAAAAAATCATGTTGTGGCGAATACTGTTTCCACCTCAGCGTGCCACAACACGGTTTTGTCTCACATTATTACTTGTTTCGGTTTCCAATTTCGCTCCAAGACATTGTCTACCGTTTCTCGTGTTCCTCACGGGAGGTTCTTTTTCTTATTTTTATCCCTGCTGAGAGCATTCGCGCCAATCTTTGCAATTCTGGACGATGCTGAGCCTGCAGAGGCTGCACAGTTAAGAAAAGAAAGTCAGCGGAGCCTGCAGGCGCTTGCCTATGAAATCAAGGGAGCCTGCAGACCCAGCCGGCGCAACTCCAGCATCGCCCAGAATTGCAGCTGGTAACTTCCACGTGTGCTTATGCTCAGCTTGGGGCCCCTCTATAGTTTGGGTCCTTATCTTTGTATTTGCGGGAAAACGCATGAACTTTTATCAGAAAATGCCTGCCAAATACCAGAATTGAAATCAGCGCAAAATCCCTATGCACCAAATCTGAGATTTAAGCTATCGGCCCCCCATTGGATTTCAAATCGACAGGAATATGCTTTAGCAAATGAGAACAAAAATAACATGCTTAGGCCGTGAGCAGATAAACGCGGAGTGGCAGATTTCTACATTCCGCATTCCGCGTTTATCTGCTCACCTTTGCGGAATTTCGAATTTCTGCAAGTAAATTTATGCTTTTGGTCATACATCTCAGTTGCTGTTTGCGTTAACACGCAACATTTGAGGTCAGCACGCTGGAAGTTGTCATCGTCACCCAAGCGCGCACCATTCCGCAAAAGTGAGCAGATAAATGCGGAATGCAGAAATCTGCCATTCCGCATTCATCTGCTCACCAATTTCCGCATTCCGCGTTTATCTGCTCACAGCCTTATAATTACGCACTAACCTGACATTGCGATGTTTTCTCCAATAAACTGCGCTCGGGCATCTGAAATTTCGAATGGAATTCTTGACTGCCGCAGCACGACAAATTCGTGCGGTTGAACTGACCCAAGGTAAGGTACACAAATCAGCCAACCGTCATCGTGGTCAACTGAGACACTGCCGATGCATTTGCTCAGGTAACGTTCGGCGGCGCTCGCTAGTTCGTCATCCCAGACCTGTATAGGACGTTGAAACATTGAATTGGCTTGCAACGAAACCCCAATTACGCACAGGTGCCGGGGACAGCAAGGTGCTGTGGGCAAGATTTAGACAGTGGCTCAACGACACCGCCGTAAAATTGAAAGGGCAGATCATTGACCTCGGACTCAGCCGACGGTTCGATTCTGGGGCTCATATTTATGTTTGACAGATTCCGTCCTTCAGCAGCGCAATAAACAGTTGCACATTGCAGCGTTTTGTTCAGAATATAATGTTGTACAACGTGTTTTTGTCTAGCCGCAATGATTTCCATAGTCGCTTAACAATGGCAAGAAAAGAATGGTTATTATGGCTTTCGAGGACCAAAAGCAATGCATTTACAGTTCCAAAAATGCCAAAAAAATGCTATGTTACGCTTCTTTCATTCTGCAACTACAGCACTGAGCTAGGTTGAAAGTTTGCCAAATAAGGTCTTGGCCAGAGCAATATGACCAACCAACTAACCAATTTTGTCATATCAGAAGCGGGCGGCAGTTGCTGGCCAGCAGCATCCGTCACCTCGCCACGTGCCACTTTTGCGCGATATTCATTGTGCAGCTTGACATATTCGGCCTTGTCAGCGTCAGTCAACAAGTTGACATTATGGCGTCGATGCAGATGGCTGTGTGCTGAGACACACACAAATCCAAGCGCCACTAGCAGCACGCCGATGGGGCACATGTTTGGCATGGGGTTACGGTGCGCAAACTAAGGACTACACTCAAAGTGAAAAATGAAATCGAAAAGTGCCAGGCGAAAAGAAATGGCTTGGGCGTTAACTTTTTGACCGAAATTTTGGACGAAAATAATAAGTCACCGTCGGTTGTTTGTGGTTCCCAAACCGCATGCTGCACTCATCGCTTGCTGTGGGCATGGAAAATGCTTCAGACCGGTTTCAAACTACAGTATAGTGCAGTCAAAGCACGACACAGTCAACCTTTACAGGGTGAATAGCTCTACACGGAGAACAAATCTACAGGTCCCAAATTTCCACATCCACGCGGAAAAAGATATCTGCGTACTGTGTTGTGAATATCTTTTTCACTTGAACACATAGTCTCAGGCACATCTTCGAAATCAACAATGTTTATAATATGAGGGACAAAGCCCACCATAATCTCAATATCAAATCGCTCACAACCGCTGCCAAGTTCCTCACTTAAAATGCAAGTTACATATGTACTACATGTGTACCATCGCACCGGTCCTTTTTCACCGCGGCTTTCCAGCACCATCTCCAGATCCACTGTGCTGCACCTTTCATAAGTACCGGCGCAGCTCACGTCTAGTCCAACAACGAGCTCATGAGACGACTTTTTTTAAAGCTTGCTTGGCCAGATTCAGTGTTTTCGCAAACAAAAGAAAGAGATTGGGCCGAGAGAGATGATTACAAGTTTCAGCTGGCTGACCCAATTTGTTGCGTGCTTTCAAGAACAGCAAACGTTGTTCAACTTCAACACACAAATGATTTCGGACGAGAGTCAAAAGGGAATTTGCCCACCGAGGTGGAGAGTGTATTTTAAAAAAATACGTGTGTTTCTCTTTCTTTCGTTTCCGAAATACGTGGAACCGGAACATTACTGGATCTGTACAAGCCAACTTGAAAAAAAGTCGTCTCATGAGTTCGTGGTTGGACTATACATTGAACTATTACTGTGGTTACTGCACACCACACGAATCATTGATGAGTTTTATCCAGGTGAACTGCGCGCCGAATCGTTATCCGTCATCGCTACTCTGTACCGTATATCGATGTTTGACTGTTCACGGCAAAGCAACCAACGATGATGAATTACACCGAAGCAAAAATGCGACCCCGCTTATAAAAAATATGTTTTCAGTGTATTTGAATTTGATTAATGTGTTTTCGAATGGTCCGGCTTCGAATGCAAACCAAGGCACGGGAACCAATTCTAACCTTATGTTTTTAATACACGATCTGTAAACCGGCTTCTTAAAAAATTGACAAGACAAAGTGGCTCTCTCGCTAGTCAGTGCATGCGCATGAGTCTGCACAACGAACCGGTTTCAAGCGCGCGGTTTGCGAACCAAAAACAACAATATATTGACCTAAATTTCAACACATCTTTAAACGGCAAGTGACAACCAAACTTATCTTATTTGTTTTCGTTCTATCCATGATTAATGTCCTTCTGAAAAGACATGTTAGCACTTTTGGACTAGATTTGAACGCAATCAACAGAAATCGCTTCGATTTTTTGTGAACCAAATCACGTCTTCTGAAACATTGCTGAGCTGGTTGCGGTGATTTTGGTGAAACACTCGATTTTCAGGAAATTGGACATTTTTCGCAACGACTAAAAGAAACCTTATGTCCCGGCTTCCCACAGTTGAATTACATAACCGCATTGTTATCTCAAACATTTTGCAGTGATGCCACGGGCACAAAATGGTCTTTCGGCCCAAAAGTGACAAAGGTGAAGAATTCAACTTTTTTGGGCACAATTTCAATGATTCTCAAGGCAAACTTTTGATCACAAGTGATTTTCAAACGACATCCAGAATCATTTGAGGCTCATTCTTTCTTGGTTCACTACCGCACGCCATCCTTGAGCTACATAGTACAACAACATCTTTTAAGTCCTTCATTCTCTGAGAGAACAGAGAGCAAATTCTCACGCGCTGATTGGCTGTCGCCCGTCCAGCAGCCGATCACCACTCGAGAAGTTGTTTTCTGTTCTCTCCGAGAACGAAGTACAGCTAGAGCTTACGTTTCCCTGATCAGAATCTGGACATAGGTACTGTATGTACATATTTCCAGGTAGATTCAGAATCCTGTGTTGTGGCGCCCATTGAAACACAATCATAATATGGTTGCCCTTGTGCCGAATGCGCATTCAATGCATTTTTATCAACCTTTGATGCACAGTTCCGTCAGCACATACAGGTGTGTTTGAGCAACTCCAGATCACTCATATGGCTTGTTGCAGTACCAGAATCACTTATATGATTAATGTAGCCCACCATCCACATTGATTAACCAATTACTCGGTGCACCCAGAGCACGTCTTGTAACAATTCTTCTTCATCCACGAAACATACTGTTCATTGCAGTAGTTCTTCGATTTCCAGTAGTCACAATTCGACGGGCTACCACCGTAGGCGTTCACGCACTCTTCAATATTGGCACAAGTTTGGGTCAATATGGGCCTAATCGCATGTATGTAGCTAGAATTGCCAGATCAATAAGCAGCCGTTCATATACATACATACATACAGTATATATAACTGGTCGTACCCCTTGGTTCACCAGTGCACAGTCCGTCGTTATTGTCCTGGTAGTAGTGGGTGCATTCGCTGGCCGCTGGGCCGGCCTTGTAGATGTGTGTACCGATGATGTTACCTCTGAAAAAACGCCAAAAATCGAATGACTGATCAACTCAGATTGTACAGGCAAAAAACCAAAACGGTATGCGTACCCTGGCGAGTATCGACACATTACGTTGCGGTACTCTCCGCACATTATGTCCGCGCAGCCCAACTGCTTGCTTTTCGCCCACAACACCTGAGATAATGCAAGCAAGGTGCGAGGCCCGCCTAACGCGTTGATAAGGGATTTCGGCTCGTCCGCGCAAACCAAAAGCAGTAGGAGCGGAAACTCGCCAGTGATCAAACGCGTTACGCGTGTTGTGCAACTGCAACCTGCAGTCACAAGCAACCCGTGCCCATTGCACTAAAGGTTCCTCTGGTTCGCCGCCGATGCTCCCGAAAACAGGCGAATTAATCTCAAAATCATGCAAAAGCCCAGCAAGAACAGCTTTTCGTTACCCGAACAGTGCCAGAATCGAGAAACAAACGATCAAGATTCGGGTGTGGGTACAATGCAGGGAGGCTGCATCAGTTCCAAGTATACGAATCAGTTCACTGTCATGTTGAGCTGACCTTACCTGCGTGACGTGTCCCACAGTGCCATCAGGCTGGCTGAAGCATGTCCACGTCAGTATATTGTCTGCGCACCACTTCCCGGGTTTCACCGACAACTCCGAATACCAATTGTCCACCGCGGCTTGCACTCCAATTGTCGGCTCTCAAAGGCAAACAGCCGATTCAACTTGTTTAAGAATCGGGACGTGACATACCCCAAAAACACACAACACTTTTGGACACCGTTATATGTAACTTACTACCAGCCGCGATGTTCTCTCCGATATTCTTCAGACCTGAAATGTGTGTTTATTGGCTTGATGCCAAAACTTTCAGGAATTCGGCCAGTATGCTAATAATATATAGCTGCTCACTCGAGTCATGCGCAACCATGCCACTGCCACTACATGCACCGTCAAGATAGGACTGCACTTGATCGGCCAGCGATTGGTCCCACACCTGAAAACGCATTGCTTAATCGCTACGGTTGCTCATACAGTACAGTACACCCTCCATATAGGGAATCGATCGGGACTTCATGCCCTGAATAACAGGTATAAAACGTCAAATCGTGTCATTTTTTCACTTCCGCGTGCTCATGTCATTTACCTTGGCTATCTGGCTTAATTGGGTACTTGAATTTCAGGTGCCTCAAGTTTTGTTCACTAGAGCGAGTTGTTTAAGCACTGAGGAGCCAGTCGAACGGCGAAGGGTGATATTTTCGAAACGGTGTAAAGGTCAGTTGGGTGTAAAGGTCGGTGGAAAGCTCGGTCGACAGCTCAGTGTGATAGACCTGAGAAACAAACACCACGAAAACAGGCAACACGACACGAGCACGCCACCAGCCACACCACCCCCCACCACACCAAACCACCACACAGAGCACAAAAAAAAAAAAAAAACACAAAAAAGGAGAAGGCCAGACAAACACCAAAACAAAAAAAAGGAGGAAGAAAAAAAACACACAACCACCACCAAAAAAAAAAAAAGAAAGAAAAAAACAAAAAAAAAAAAAAAAAAAAAAAACAAAAAAAAAAAACAAAAAAAAAAAAAAAAAAAAAAAAAAAATAATAAAAAATGGCATAATTGGGCCTGGGCGGTACCCAGAGGGTTCCACTGCATATACATACAGTACCGGGTGCAATTCTAGGCTGAAAGTTGAAGTCGCGTGCACGCGCGTGCGAAGCAGTGCAAAGTATAGGCAAAAGTAACTTCGCGTGCACGCGAAGTTTTGCGCGTGCGCTGGCGTGCGCTGCCTATGTTTAGCACTAGGAAGTCGCGTGCACGCGCGTGCACGCGACTTCTACTTTCAGCCTAGAATTGCTATCGGATCTGTATGTGTACAGATGGCATAACTCGTAATAAAGATGATGCACCGACCATTTCCGTCATGTCAGCAGCTTGGTCCAATGCAGTACCGTCCTTGTCCTTGGCCAAACCTTTAGCCAGATTTCGACGATGGTGATTGTGTCGATCAACTAACTCCTGTTGCTCGCTGGATGACAGGCCGGACACCATCGGTGACACAAACAACAAGCCAACAACAGTGGATGGGACGAGACTGCGCATGGTTGCAGCAATGGCACCAACGAATAAGTGCACTGGTGTCTTGTGGGCGTGCTTTGCACTGCACAATAGAGGACAGATCAGTAACGTCGACGTTTAGCAGTGTGCGCACGCAATACGCAAGATCTATCTATGGTCCGCAGTTCAGACTTATGCCAGACTGCAATCGCTTCCTGAGCCTTGTTAATGGGAACTTTTATGCATATGTATGTGTCTCACCCTTGGATTGCAAAGTTGGGCTTAAGCATTTGGCTATTATGGTGGTGCACCGATAGCGCTCATTGACAAGGCCCAAGGCGCGATTGCCGTCCGGAAACTGGACCCACAGATCTGACCCAGTGCGTGTGCCCACAAGGCTAGACCGTAAAGCAAAAGGATCAGTCAACAATCACGCGTCAGAAAATTTCATCAATATCCACTGGCAAAACTATTCCAGCAAGCCTTTTATATCGGCGGCAAGGTTGTTTTGCATCACATCGTCCGCCGTTCCCATCCCATCAAAAAGCTTTTCCGATCGTTTCTTGGTCGAAAAATGTTTTGCTGAGAAATCGAAAAAATATGTGACTGGAATAATGCTGTGCACCCATACTGTAGGCAACGTCAACCCGAGTTGATTGAAGCGTTTCGTTCAAAACATTTCGTTTCGCTCTGGTGGGAGTGAGAACCAATGCAACGTGTCTTTGAACTCCACGCCGCAATACGGTACTCCGTCATGTGTTTGTGAAAACGGACTCAACTGAACGTGTTGTATAGGTACATATGTAAGCACTGATTTTACATGTTACTGTATCTTCAGTGGATGCTTCTTGACGGTATACACACAGCGCTTATGTGGTACATATATGTATGTGGCGGGTGCCTTGTGGGCACGTGCAAACCCAGACGACGCGTGGAGGGCCTGGAAGTCGAAGACCGCGGCTGCCTGGGTCTCATCATTTAGATGGACAGCCAGGGACTAGGACTAGACAGGGTTTCGGAGCCAGACCTCCACGAGACACAGTGTCCACGTGACACAAAACAACGCTAGTCGTGCAATGCCACACAAAATCACACAAGTATACGACTCGTAGATGCCACGATATGTACATACATGTGTGTATACCTTTTATGATTCTTCTGACAAGTTTTTTTTATCGGTTACAATGTCAAAAGTCACATGTCCAATAACTGCTCCTGTAAGCATAATTTTCGAGACAGGTTTTATCTAGACTTGACTTGACCAGCTGTACAACCGAAACACGTTCTATTATTGCAATATTATTGTCCTTTGGGGAAGCAAAGTATAATTTTTATCAGCTTTATCGCTTTTTGCCGTTTTTTGTGTGATCAGCAGTTTGAAGCTGGTTATTTTGGTGCACCTCCGGTTGCGAAAAATGTGTCTTTCTCCGGTCCCGAGGAACTGTATACAGCATCTTACTTAATGTAAGATTACAACATGATTCGGTGTACCCATTAAAAATATAAACATACGGTACATTCAACCAGGACATGTTATATACGCACTGTACCTCACAACAGTGGTACAAAAGGCAACTTTTAATGAGGAACCAGTTGCATACTTCAATGTGAAAAGTGCCAAATCGCTATGTAACTTTAGTTTGCGCATCTAATCCTTCTTGAGATTATGCAGTGTGACCCATCAAAAATGGAAATCTGCTTTGATGAGCTTTGGATCTCGCCCGTGGGGGAACCCTGAGAGAGGTGCTGCACCTTGATCGGCAGCCCAAGCGATTTACTTTATTATGTTCAAACGTGAAACGCTATTGGTTTTGACAAATGTGATACCTACCATACATTGATACATTAAAGCATACTGTATGTATTAGGTGCGGGCAACAGCAAACGAAAGAGTGCGTTTACACATGGAACAGTCAGTAGCTGATCAGTGCAAACAATTTACTGGACCATGTTCCAGTACCAAAGTAATAATTCGCTTGCGCTTCCAATTGAGGTGCAGCAGGTATACATACCAGGGTTCCTTTGCGGCCGAGAAAAAGCTCCATTATGAAAGGTCCCCATTTTTGTTGGGTCACCCAATATGTGATGATTGCTTAGTTGTAATAGCAATTGCGGAGATAAAGGCAAACTACGCCAACACGAGCCCGATTTCGGAGGTGGTGTGGTTGCAAAACGAATAGAAAGAGAAAATCCTCATGCATGACGTTGTATTCCACAGCGTACAACGTTTCCCAAATCAGCAGCCACGCATGAAGGTTTCACTAATCTGCCACCTCCGGAATCCGGCTCGTGTTGGCGTATAGTGTTATACTATATACACTGATGTTCTAGGGGGTGTTCATTGATCTTTCAACTATTGTCTGCACTAAGAGTTGAAGTTCACTGTCTCATTATTATCGTACCACATCCCCTCCGAAGTCAAGAAACCCAGGTGTTTGTCTGTATGCACAACAGCCAACCTTTCAGAAACAAAACGGTTTGCTCAAGATGGGTTTCAAGATGCAGAAACCGGGCTACTACATTGACTTCGCACGCAACTGGTGTGTTCAATCGTGGCGCGATTTTGTCGGTAAGATGTAAACTACTTACCGGAATTTTCCACTTTGAGCCCCCTTAATGGAGCCCTCGGGGCAGGGTTGGATTAAAAAAATTTTTTATTATCGAACTTTTTTTTAAAAAAAAACTTTTGAAATTTTTTTTTAAAAATCACTTTTTTTTATTCCGGACAACCAAAAAATTGGTTTCTTGAGGAATCAAATTTCTGAAATCATGTTAGTAAGGTGTTTTGAGGGACACTAAAGAGAACTTTTCCACTGACTTGCATGTTTACGTAATCACCTGCGATCTAATCCCTTTTGGTCATGACTTTGAGAAATTCGAAGGTAAAGGCAGTCTACGGGAGGTTGTCACTCAGCCCCCGAATACCGTAACCCACAGCGGGGGGGCGAGACCTTCCGCCGGCGGGAGCCGGCAAAAAAAAAAAACCCCCGGGCCCCTAATGTGTGTATAATGTGGGTATACATACTGTATGTGACAAAGGGAAGACCAACCTTCTGTTTGTGAATTTGGGAATAAATTTGAAGAGAGATAAAGACTCACACCATAATCACTTTGTGTCACAAAAGCAACAAATAAGGCAAACTTACGCCAACACGAGCCCGATTTCGCAGTTGGTGCACTAGCAACACGAAAAGAAAGAGAAATCCTCATGCACCACGTTGTATTCCACAGCGTGTAATGTTTCCCAAATCAGCAGCCACGTCATGAATGTTTCACTAATCTGCCACCTCCGAAATCGGGCTCGTGTTGGCGTGGTTTATCTTTACTAATCCACACAACTGCAAACAGGCGAGCAACGTGGAGTGTGTCGATAGCTTACGACATGCTCAATAACTGTACAGTATACGGTATGGGGTGTCCTACAGTATATTATACATGCAGCTATTGTTGGGATGTCTGGGAACTGTATGAGTCCATCACAACACCATTTTTAACTGAAATATAAGCGCCGCAGGCAATTTTTTGGGAAACATGGGCAATAAAACACATGAAAACATGCCTTTTTACTTTAAAAAAGTCAGAAAATAACGAAAATAAATGAAAAAATAATAAAAAAGTGGACTTACTTTTTAAAATTTTAAAATAAAAAAAGTGGCCAACTTTTTCTTTTACAAAAAAATTTTTACTTTTTTTTTATTCCAACCCTGCCTCGGGGGCTCTTATTGGAAATTTCCCGAGAGAAACACCCGGGGCTCTAATTGGATTCATTACTTCTGGGCCAGTCCAAGACGTCAACTTTTCAACCAAATAAACTTGCCCAAACCGTTCTGATCGAAATCTCATAGTTTTTGTTCCGTTGTTTTTTTGGGTCTTTTCCATATTTAGATCTGCGTTCAAATATACGGTCCAAGAGTGGCACGAGGGCTCTAGGTGGAAACGTTTCCGCTTTAAGCTCCCGGGGACTCTAATTGGATTTTTTCTTGTTTGTCGGAGAGTCCATTTCCTGCAAACTTTCGGTTAAAGCCCCAAGGGATTCATGTGGAAGATTCCGGCATTGCCAATCTCAAAATATCAGAATTTCTTAAAATTTCGCAAAAAAATTCAAAAAATACCTCAGAATGGGCGAAATGGGTCAAGCTGCGCCATCTACCGTACTACCTGACGTGCGAGCCGAATGCATTCTTCCTCTACATTGGCACCTACTTCATGGTCACCGTGCAAGCGCCGTTACAGTTTATTCGTATGACACACGACTATGGAAATCCGGTCGGCTACAGCAGTACTCGCTTCAGCTATTGCCACCGGAGTCTTCCATATAAAGCCCCCGGGGCTCTATTGGGAAAAGGCGGAAAATAGGCGTTTTTGTTTCAAACATTTTACCCAAACAGAGCCCACGGGGGCTCTATTTGGAAACGTTTCTAGGTATAGGTGTTGACATCATTGCAAATCAGCATTAACGTTATTGAATGTTATCACAATCGCTTTCTTTGCGTCTAAGCACGCATTAGTTCAGTCTCTGGTGCAGATTCTGTTAAAAAATGAACTAAAATCACCTGATAGTGCTTCTTTACCGAAGAAAACCTATGCTTTTATGGTCAAGTTTTGGATAACTTTTTATCCCAAATACAGTAGAGCCCCCAGGGCCCTGTCCAGGGGGATGTATATGAAACTCCGGCACTTATTTCTTTACACCAGACAATATGAATCGCATAACGATGTGCTCTTCCGTTCCAACCAATTTTCGCACATGGGCGATGCACCCAGTAATACATGTATGCACAAGATGGTCTCGTGCGTGACATTACACACTAATGATCATGTTAGTCTGTTTTGTTAGTCTGTTTTGTTAGTCTGTCGGCCTCAGTACTTAAGGATTTCAACACTACAGCATAGGAAAAAAAAACAGACTGACATCGACAGACTAACATGAGCACGATCCTATCTTTAACACTGTGTTTCGTTGTTCAAAGAAAATGGCTTTCATTATGCGATTTGAAAGTAAATTGGTTCCAGCATCCGATAACGGCAAATCATTTTGCACGTAGCAGTGTGTAAAAATGGAAAATGCGCACTATAATGTTTCGCTATTTGTGTTTCTTACCTGTGAAACTTTTGCTTACCGCTGAATGTATTGTGTGTTTGGCGGACACGAATTGCGCCTGGATCTGGCGCTGTTTTGGCAGTGAAATTTGTGGATGCCCACGCAATTCACTGTCCATATCCGACTTATTTTTTAGGCTTTGCCTTAGGCTTACGAACCGAATTCTGGCCCTATTTGGCGCTGGTTTGGCAGTGAAATTTGTGGATCCCCCCGCAATTTACGGTCCATATTCTACTTATTTTTTAGGCTTTGCCTTAGGCACACGAAACGAATTCTGCCTCGATCTACCGCTGTTTTGGCAGTAAAATTTGTGGACTCCCTCAATTTATTGTCCATATCCAACTTATTTTTAGGCTTTGCCTTAGGCACACGAAACGAATTCTGCCTCGATCTGGCGCTGTTTTGGCAGTGAAATTTGTGGACCCCCTCAATTTATTGTCCATATTCTACTTAGTTTTTAGGCTTTGCCTTGGGCACAACGAAACGCCTAGGCTTTGCCTTAGGCACAACGAAACGATAAGCTTTATTCACTGTTATCACCCATTTTGGGGGAAAGGAGCAGGTAACGCAGAACAAAGCTGAAAACACGATCTGACTGCGTCGACAGTGGTCGTGGTACTGCTTTGAGTAACTCCTGTGTTTTTGTGCAAAAACTTTCTCTGCGACATGAGCAAAATAATAGAGCGAAAATGTTGATTTGAGATCCAATCCTACCAAGCTGTTTCCCAGCAGCCACCTTGCAGATTTAAAGTCAGCGCAGCACACGCACACACACACACAACACACAGACACACAACACACTGCTGCAGCACAGCAGCAACACACACACACACTCGGTCGCACTGCTTGTGTTTATATAAAGCATTAAGCAACCGTCAGCAGACGCCCGTATGTCCTAGTGGTCAAAGGCTTGGCTTTGTGATCGCACGCGTTGCGCACTCGGAGGTTCAAAGCTCGGCCGGTCACATGATAAACACTTTTTGCTGGTTTTTCTCATTATACCTATGTGAACAGACACCGTGATTGCAAAAATAGTGTAGAAAATGTGATGCAATAAATAAAACTATTTGAATTCACGCATTCAACACGTTTTAATGTGATTGCACCACAAAGCAACAAGTTATTGGCTCCCTATGTAAATGACACAAATTGCAACCAGTTCAGAAACATCACGAGGCGTATTTTCCATTTTTACAAAGTCCATTTTCCAGTTTTCCATAAACTGATTTGCTGTGATCGCATGCTGGAAGCCATTTTCTTTGAAAAACGAAACACAGTGTTGAAGATAGGATCGTGCTCATGTTAGTCTGTCGATGTCAGTCTGTTTTTTTTCTCCTATGCTGTAACGTTACAGAAAACGACAGACTAACAAAACAGACTAACAAAACAGACTAACATGATAATTTCTGACATTACATCTGTACATGAATGCAGTGGAACACACGGCCGCAGTATGACTTGCGCGTTTTTAAGTCGCCGACAGACGGTGCACCTGGTCATCGTCCGTGTGAAGACCTACATATACATATATGTTGCAACAAAACTTCACAAAATATCATAGGGTATCTCATAAAAAAGCCGCCATTTTCTTCGTCAGAGCGATTTCTCGAACGACATGCTGAACCGAACCGATTACGAGGACATGTTGCAGACAGAGATGATCCTGTGGACTCAATGGCGATTTGGGGCCAATGTTGTGTGTGCAGTGCTAATGATCACGTTCTTGGGTTGGGCATTTCTTCATTATGTCGAACTTTTGGTACCCTTATTGATCCCACTAGTGGTTTTGACTTCGGATTTGGCTTCACCTCAGGTTATAGTACATACCTGAAGGCCAGTCTAAACCGTGCTGCGCAATCACTTTACCAAGTGCACGGAGCTTTGAACATGATCATGTGACCATCTTGTGCATTCGCACTGACGGTGACCTGGTGTGTCCAGTCCGTGAAAACAACAGGTCGATCTAAAATCTGCCGGTACCACACTTCTGACCGAGGGTGTGTTAAAAAGGGGAACATGATTCACAAAATCTGAGCTGATGCCAATAATTATTTTCAGGTGCTTGGTCGGACAGGGTTGGTCGTCAGTTCAACATCATGTTGGGGGCAGCCGCTCTGGGTTTGTCCTTTATTTGCGATTGGCCTCATTGTTTTTGCCCCCCGCACAGAAAATGTCCTTCCTTGATAATCAGGCATCAACATAATGTCGAATGTGTTCACGCTGTCCTACAGTTGGGCATGGCCGATGTGGACCTACGTTGTGCTGGGTGCTGTCGAGGGATCGCTCGGCAACTATGGTGGATGCTATTACGCTGCACAGGTGATGCATGGGTCGTGGCCTTGAACATTCAGGGATTTTAGAATCACAGACTCAAACCACAAGTTTTGGAGACAGGTGTCAGACGATTAACGTGTGGATTGGTTCGAAACCTATAGCATGCAATGTTTTCATTTTCAGCGCACAGTATAAGTTTCTGAAGAGATTAGCTGATGTCACTAAATTCGATAAGCGCGTTAGCGTTGTTTCTTAGCTGTTTGGGAACAACGCACACGCTGTCGAAATCAAATCAGCGACATCACCCAAGTTGCCTGCATGCGCATTTGTGTTCACACACACACACACACTCAATGTATTGGTCGCACAATGACTTTATAAGAATTGGTCAAATTTTTTTCCTGAATCGTGAAGCAGAAAAGTGACGGGGCAGTGACGTTGCGTCGCGCGTTTGGTCTGCCCGAGCTTCCTGCGCAAAATTCATTTGAGAAAGCCACTATAATGGTTATTCCAGTTATTTCTTTGACGCTCAACGGTTGTCCACTTGCTGCTTAAAAAGCCATGTACAGTAGTTCCCAACACGTGTTTAGAAAATAATGTTGAATATCACTTTCAAACTCATTGTGGACGCGTTGCTCGTTTGAGCGTCGAGCTAAATTACTGCATTGTGAACACATACCGCATCGAAAATCGTGACTGGCAAACGCGCTAACGCACAAACAAGCCACGTGACCAAGACAAGACCTGTACAACACGGCCAACAATACTCGTGATTGTACAGTATGTTGATAAAAGCACAGCACACAAATGTGTTAACCTTATCTTGAAACATCGGCCTCAACATTGCAGTCGTACGTGACCGATCTGGTGATCGACAAGCACGAGCTGAGTTTTCGTCTCAACATCGTGTCCATGTTCCGTGGTGCTGGCGCAACGCTCGGCTCGTACTTCACGTCACTCTGGGCTGATTATGTCGGGTTGGCTGGCTGATGTTTCACTTAGCTGTATAGCCGTCATCATCAAAGTTTTTCACACCGGCTGTTTTTCCACCGTTCTTTTTCTTCCCGCTGTGTGCCCCGCTGTTTTTTCGCGCTCTTTCGTTCTCAACGTGCACGGACCAAGAAACCAACCTGGTGTTTGAGTTCCCCGTCTCGGATAACACCGGTGGCTATTCAGCCCAATTGGACACCTTTTAGATTCTTTATCAATAGGGGTCAGTAACTTAGAAACATCTTTTCTCCCTCAATTTCTACCCTCCCAACATCATTTCTCCCTCAGTTTCTTATCTTTGTTGCAGTTTGGCTGAATGGATGGTTATCGGCAATCTGGTGCTGATCATTCCGTTTCTGTGGGGTCTGATCTGGATCTACATGATACCGCCGGCTGTGATGGAACGTGCCCGCAAACAAATGGCCGTCGATATCGCTGGTCGGTTGTTTTGTAAATGTGGCGCGAAACGTCAGCTATTCAGGTGCAACTGTGTTGATCATGCACGGTGTTGAAGCTTTTGGCCTATACTATGTATTGTATGTTTATGTTTCACAAGCAACGCACAGGGTGCCCTTGTAATGTGCCGCTCAGAGGCGGGAATCGGGCCGGGTTACATCTCGGCCCAGCCCAGCCCGACAGTTCATGGAAGCAGACAATCATGGAAGTCGGTACTAATTTGCTGAATCGTGAAAATTTTGGCAAATTTACCCTATAAATCACGATTTTTTTATTGAAATTCGATGACGTCGGGCCACCTCAGCCCGGCCCGAACGTTCGGCCGGCCCGACTCCCACCTCTAAACCGGCGCTGCCGGTCGACAGTGAAGTGTCTTATACATGAAGTGGATATTATTTTTTTGAACGACTCGATCGAACCTGTGAATCGAACGGATCCCAATCAGCCGTCAATATCCTCCTGATATTGGTCGCACAATGACTTTATAAGAATTGGTCAAATTTTTTTCCTGAACCGCAAAGCAGGCTAGTGACGGGGCAATGACGTTGCGTTGCGAGATCACACACAAAACACGTGGTAAAGAGAATGTTTCAGACCTGCGGCAACGTGGTTGATCCGCTAGATTATTTTCAGCTGAAAATGTTTTGTGAGAATCACAAATAGCACAGTAGTTAAGAGTGACTGAACGTGAAAATCAGGATTGATTTTGATGAATTCTTATATGGTCATTGTGCGACCAATACCACTTTGTAATAACATTCATCATGGTCACGAGTTCCTATCATGTCACAAGTGAAGAGAGTAGACTGCTTTTTGGCACAGGGGATTGTCGGAAACGGAAAGACTTGTGCTTTGTGATCTCACCTTGCCAGTTCAGGCGAGCGTGAACGCGTCAAGACCGTGCTCGACACGCAACGTCGTGTGACTCGTGCTGCCACGATGCAATCCGATCCGAATTCAATACCCGAAGTGCTCGCCGTACAGGATCGGGTCAGTTTCGGTGTCCCGGGGTCTCATCAGTGTGAGTGTGAGTGTGTCTGGGGCCAACCTTTGCGCATCAGAGGCGAGCGGAATCGTCAATCATTTCTTAGATGTGTGCTTTGTGGGCTAGCGCTATGGTACCAGTTTTGACCAGCGTAAATTTTAGTTTGGTCAAGTCTAGTGCACCATTCGATCACAACTAACGAACACAGCCTTCATTCGCAAATCCACAAACACAAAGCCGTCTCTGCGGTCGCGAATATATGTTGTTGATTTAGTCCCATTGTGTATCCGATAACAAACAAACCCAACACTAACTTGCAAAAATTACTTTTTCAGAAAAAGAACGGTTGTCTTACAATCCTCAAAGAGCTGGGCGTACAGTACAAGAACTCATTCGAAACATTCACCAAGCCGCGCGCAGGCTACAAACGAATGAGCATTTGGATATTGACATTGGCTGGATTCATTAGCAACCTGGCTGGCGCAGAGGCTGGCCGTGCGTTGTGTTTACGCTTGAAACATTACAGGAGTCACATGACCAGGGTTGGATTAAAAAAAAGTAAAAATTTTTTTGTAAAAAAAATTTAAAAAAAAGGTTGGCCTCTTTTTTTATTTCAAAATTTTAAAAAGTAAGTCCACTTTTTTTATTCTTTTTTTCACTTTTTTCGTCATTTTCTGACTTTTTTAAGGTAAAAATGCATATTTTCATGTGTTTTATTGCCCATGATTCTCAAAAAATTGCCTGCGGCGCTTATATTTCAGTGGTGTTATGATGGACTCATGAAATGGTGTTATGATGGGCTCATGCAGTTCCCAAACATCCCAACAACAGCTGCATGTATAATATAGGAAACCCATACAGTTATTGAGCGTGTCGTAAGCTATCGACAGACTCCACGGTGCTCGCCTGTTGCAGTTGTGCGGATTAGCTACAGTATTTGTTGCTTGTGGCACAAAGTAATTGTGGTGTGAGTCTTTATCTCTCTTCAAATCTATCCCCAAATTCACGAACAGACGGTTGGTCTTCCCTTTGTCATATACAGTATGTATACCCACAGTTACCTTCGAATTTCTCAAAGTCATGACCAAGGGGATTAGATCGCAGGTGATTACGTAAACATGCAAGTCAGTGTAAAAGTTCTCTTTAGTGTCCCTCAAAACATACCTTACTAACATGATGTCAGAAATTTCATTCTTCAAGAAGCCAATTTTTTGGGGGTCCGGAATAAAAAAAGTGATTTTTTAAAAAAAATTTAAAAAGTTTTTTTTGAAAAAAAGTTCGATAATAAAAAATTTTTTTAATCCAACCCTGCACATGACCAACCACAAACCACAGGGTGACACAACAAAATGGAAACCTTTCTTGAAGGGGCTGAATTCACTCTGAGCTCGGTCGTGCGTATAATACAGGTTCAGAGACGTGTTCGTATGTACTGTATATAGTTCGAAACCAGCCGTAAGTGTTTCGTGAGAGATTGTTTGCTGGAGCTATACATGTGATTAAATCCAGGCGACCTGAGCTTCAGTGTTGCTTGCAAAAAGAGCACGTGCTCTTGCCCTTGTCTGTTTGGCACACATCACGAAACGGTGAGCAGCTGGTCCGTCAACAGTTCACCAAAACCCACAAAACTGTGCCTGATTGTCAATCGTAGTGCAGCTGCGCACTGAGCGTGCGCTTCCTTCCTGAGATCCCCATTCGGACATCGATGTCATGCACAAAACGTCACTTTTGATTGGCGACTGCTTTTCAGGAATTGATTATTGGATTATTGTCTTGCCTTACCAACAGAACATTCAAAGCTCTGATATGTGGAGGGTAATGCGCGGCTTCTAAAACTTACAGCATGAGCATGCCGCAAGCAGGCAAAGAATCCTAAAAAACGCTTTTCCATTGATTCCAGAGCTGATCAACACCTACGTTACATTCGCGCCGCTGTATTGGAAGACGAAAGATATCGCCAATTGGCAGACGCATGGCTTGCTGATTGGTTGGTGTCTGAGCAAACTAAACACCTTGAACATCAGGCATTCCACTTCATTTTCTTGATGATTCAGGCAATTTCGGCCAGCTGTTCGGCATTATTCTATTCAAGAAGATCTTAAAGCTGCGGGATACGGTGATCCTGTTCATTGTGTTCTTCTGCTTCGGCGCATCGCAAGTGCCGATTGCGTACCCGAGCAATGAGAACATGTACCTGTCCAATTGGATTGGCGCACCGGCCAACATCATAAACCCCTGTCTGGCAAGTCTCATGACAACACTCGTCGAGCCGGAAGAGGTAAGCTGTGGCAACGGATTTGAATCTATAAATTGTCCGTGTGTTATCTTGGCTTACCAAGCTTGATCCTCGCATCTGGTCGCGTCTGCCTTCGTGACTTTTTTGTGTTCAATATGCTTTGAAACTTACTGATGCCACTGCTACAGTTTTATTTGATGAATGGCGCTCAAGTGCTGTATTTCTTGATGGCATTTGCGGTTTCTGGTGTACTTTGCTTACAGTCTACCCTCCTTATACTGTAGCTGCATGATCGGATACGGTCACTGCGCCTAGTGGTAATTACACAGGGGGTCGACAGAAGGCCCAAATAGCGTATGGTCCAATCATCAGCTCATGAGACGTCTGTTGCGGCTCTACGTGTTTCGAAAACAAAAATACGAGAAATCGACTACGCATAAGCACGCCCAATTTCTCTTTCTTTTGTTCTCAAAGTGACTTGTAACACCTGGAACCGTAACAGTTGTCTCATGAGCTCATGGTTAGATTATACAGACTGAGATAAACATTCTATAAAAAGCGTATACTGCACCCTGCGCAATGTTAATGCAAACGCAACAACTGATCGCGTTCGGTTTACCGATCCGTACGTATCACTTTGTACTCCTTGTCCGCTTTGGAGTGATTGACGGGCGGTGCACCAAGTCATCGTCAGTGCGAATACGCCAGATGCCCCCGCTTAGGTATCGTCCAAAAGCCGATTTCCATTTACACACATATCAAAATGGCTGCAGGCGGGTCGTTGCCTGATCGCGTTCGGTGTGGCCATGTACCTGGCGGTGCTCGCGCAGAACTTTGTGCTCCAATACATCTATCTGGCGACGCTTCACTGGTTCCGCGGGTTCATGTTCCTGCTGGTCACCGGTCTGTGCGGGGTGTGCATGCTGTTGATGATCGTCATTCACGTCGTCGTAAAACCGGAGAAGAAAGTCTACAAGGTCGACGAGATTCTCGATGAAGACGTCCATCTGGCGGTGGAGGATGAGAAACGTCGCGCGACGACCGTTGCCAGCCACAGGAAGAGCACCAATCAGTACTAGACTGACGTACAGTCAGGTCCGGGAATAGTGGAATGCAATACTTTACTAATAGGCCAGCATTAAACTTGATGATTGGATCGGTTTGTCTTGCCTTGGTCACGTGGTTCTTTCTTGAAAGATATACGTATTTTGAGATACGCTGATGCAGCGGTAAAAAATTTTTCCAAGGAAGTGCATATCTTTCAAGTTGGTCGAAATTAGTGGCACCAACAAATCTCGAAGTATCCTTCAGAAACAAGTCTGACCAATACAGAACCGACGCGATCACCAACTTTGATATGTGCGACTCGAACCGTATAATTCCCTCACGATCACTGGTTTATTTGACTCACTTTACAGGGTAGGCCGATAGTTATTTTACGATATCGCGTAGTTTCGCACTGCTTCCTGATATGTTTGTGTAATATTCTCACACATGGTGACTAAACAGTGATTGAAATTAATAAACAACAAAGTGTGAAAAGAGCTGCTGCAGCTCGTGATAACATTATTGTTACCAAATCTACACGCTTCTGCAACAGAACATAATTAAAACGATTATTTTTCACACGAAAACATCTTGCCATGACCAGGAATGATGTAATCAGCCTTGTCCAATATGGCCAGCCTGTGTTTGTGTTGCGTGTCCACATCGAGGCTGTTCACTTTCCAGATGGACGAGTCCTTGAGGTCGTGCTCGTTCTCGAATAAGTCGCCTGAAAAGTGAAAGTGTCCCCCGCTCGCGCACGTTAGTTCCAGTTGGTACCGATTCCGACCAGCGTAAAAGTTATTCCCAGATCCTAAACGGGCCGTTGGTATTTATGACTGGTGGTTCAACAAAGAATACACGCCACAAAACCGTGACCGAAAAGCTCCAAAGGCAACGGCTAGTCTGTTTTGAAAGGTCAACTCCCATATCAACTGACCAGCAACGCATACCACCTTCCCGTCGCCCTTCGTCCGCACGAACAGCACCCAATCACAAAATGTGTGTCCACTCATGCGTTGCACTTCGATATTTGCACTCAGTTGAAACACATCTTTGGTGTCCTGCATTTATTCGAAAATAAAAATACTCTATTTCGAGCTTATAGTTTAGTTCTCTCGTGTTGACAGTCGCGCTGTAAACCGAAGCATTGTCATTGTGAATGCACCAGTTGCGCACGAAACCACAACAAGGAGGGCGAATCCTGTTCACAACCGACTCAAATTGAAACCATAAACCAACCGCCGAATAATATCCTCCGGGTTTCGACCATTCCCCGTTCAATAACATTGTCGCCTGATTGAACAAGGCCAGATTACCGATATGGTCCAAATGCGCGTGTGTGCATATCACGTGACTGACATCGGATGGATGCACATTGTGTGATGATAGGGCTGCAATGTACTGTACATGCCAACAGAAAAAGACAACAGTAAGCCTGGAAATTGGCGATCAAGCAACTGGTTAATTTTTTCTTTGGCCTGCAGTTTTGAGGCCCCTGACCAGCGAAAACCGAGCACCTCTTACACGGTGGTCGGAATTCGTCAACTGAATCACCAAATCTTGGACACGAACGATCCAAGCAAAAACAGGCATGCTCCACTTTCGTCACAGCGTTCGACACGAAATGATGTGGCCTCACAGGTGGTACACCAGGACATCGCCGCAAATGAACCCTCAGATGGCCAACTGACGCTAAATAACAAAACTACCATACGCACCATTTCTCAACGTCTCACTTTCATACGCACTGGCACAGTCAACCAGACATTTGAGATCGCCATCCAGAATCAAAGTCACCGAGCACGAAGCCTGGCACCAAATTTGGTAGCTGCCCGTGCAGTGACCGGTTAGAATTTGATACACTTCGGCCATTGGTCACACGTGTCTCTACAAGCACACAATCTCCACCCTCCTTATTGTGACAGGTTGGGTCAGTCAGGGCCCGGCATTTTTGGTCCCTGTATTGAACATTCACCAGGATGGACTGGCAGGTGGGGCATACTATGCATCAGGGATCGGCTCGGGTGTCGGCGTCCAAAAGGTGCAGGTCTCGGGCTTTGCTACAATCAAATTTCCTCCTGTAGACGTCGGGTGTCGACACCCAAAAAGTGTAGATGTCGGTGCCCCTCAATCTAGCTTATGCACACGCGGAAGCGAGTAATCCTCGTTCGGTTATGAGATCACGAAAACAAAGTATAAATCTTCGAACAGATTTTCGGACAGCGATCCATAGATATTGCAATAAGTCTGGTCACAGAACGACGCCAATAGAATTTTATCAAGGGAAGAAAAAAACCCCCCCCCACAAAAAAAAAACAAAAGAAAAAAAATAAAACCAAACAAAAAACAAAAACCAAAACCCCAAAACGAAAAACAAAATCTGACATAGGTATGAGGCATCAAGAATCAATACAACAATTCAAGCCCGCCTTTGTGCAACAACCAGAACAAACACCCTGCCGGTACAACACTAGCTTCTCGGCACATCTGTTCTTCGTTTCAACAATTGCACAACATCGGTATTCTCCAAATGATGTATGTCGAATTCACCCAGCGGCGCATTCACATCACGATTGAGTGTGTCGGTGAGCAGGATTACGGTGGCGACTGGCAGACTCAGCACGTACAGCGATTGCACCAGACGGGCAAGGGACGGTTGGATGCAGTTGACTTGCGTGCACTGCAAAGGGACATGGGCACTTTGAGCATGAACTTGGTGATCGAATAGAACCAGATAAGAGTTGCCTTGATTAGATGAGTGTTTTGGATTGTAAGATTTATTAGCAGTCGAGATGCAGCCAGCGTAACAGTTGTTCTGTTGCGAGAGTAGCTGTGTTAATCGCTAAGCACAATTGTCCAAATTGGTTGATCGGAAAATGTTTCATTGTTGGCATAAAATCACCAGTAAGATTGAACAAAAAACAATCCATTGAATTTGCAAATGAGGAAATGAAATGATAGACACAACTTGTCATGCAAACCAAACAAATACCACTTCATGACCAAGTTTGATTGCTTCTTTCTCCTACTGGTATTGTATCATAAGGCCACCAACCCCTTTTCTGAACATCAACCAACTACAAGCCCACCTCATATGCAGTGAGTAGCGGAATGAGCGCTGATTCTACATCGTGCAACATTTGTGCGCCGCCCGCTGCGCTGAATGATGTTTCACGCACAACCTGTTTGAGCAGTGCCTCCGATAGAACACAAGTCAGCTGCAATGCAAGCAATTACTGGACGATATCGTAGGCGCATTGGCTGACACAAACGATCGCCTGTTGCAGGTGCATTCACAACACTGACGATGAGTTGGTGCACAGGCCGCCCGCAAAGAAAGTCCAAAATCGGTCACCAAACACATGCTGCACAACTCACATACCGAACCAGGCAACCAAACAAACCCTCGAGCACACAATTTCCAATTCAATCACACCACCTGTAACACCCCAGCCCCTGGAACACACCCTTGACGCCGCAGCCGGGTACGTCGCCGGACTGATGCCCTCCTTCATCGCAGCCAGTCGTGTGCGCAACTGCAGCAACAACGGACAGAACGTGATCGTGACGTTGGTGGGTTTGTCGTTATGTGGCTGGTACCTGCGTTGATAATTTTGATAAGGAATAGAGTTTGAAAGTAGTCAGGCAGGGTGCAAAAATAGTGGAAAGCGCTTTCAACGTGCCAGAAATAAATGCCAGGCAAGTAAGACGGAGAACAGAGTTACCCTCCCCCAGCTCAAGAACGAGGGACAATTGCGCATTGCTTATTGTCAGGTCACCACAAAGTTCAGTCGATGTTCAAGTCAGACCCCGTAATCGTAACGCAATAACAATTCGACCCAATATTTTTCAACATTCTGCACTCTTCCGATGCCCATCACCAACCACGCCAGTTTGGCATACTGATGCATGACAGCACCACAATCCCCATTGACAATTGAGTGCACCAACGAATTGCACATTTGTGTCCACAACGCTTGGTACAGATCGATCATGGCGTCGAACAGACCGTCCATCGAACTCGCCGTTGCTGCTGCAACAGGGCAGTGAAACATCACGAATGGTCAAAATTGTGCAGACAACACAGACATACTTTATTGTGCGTGTGACTGTGGCGTGGCAGGAGGCACTGAAACCCCAAGGACGTGTTGAAACGAAACCTATCAGTTACATAAAAACACTGATGTTTCGCTGCTGAATGACCTCAGTTGTTTGATGACAAACAAACGATTTTTTTCACTAAATCATTGAAAAAACGCCATTAAAAATAACAAAAGACTTGGCAATCGTTCAACCTCAACGTGGTTGTCATTGTCAACACACACAAAAACCGGATCGTATGGCTTCCTGTACTTCACGCCGTGCTCAGTCTCAACAGCCGTGATGCGCTGATATTGACAGGCGTCAACAAAATGAAATTCAGCAGTTACATCCACAAAACACTCATGTTTCACGCGTGAATGACCTCAGGCATATAACCTGTACTAATTTGCTGTGAAACGCAATTAGACACTTGAAAACATTGGGAAAAGTAAAAAAACGTCATGAACCCGACATTTTCAAAGTGTAAAGCTGCGTGCACGCACCCTGTTTGCCGACGCCCGTGCGTCTGTGATGTTGCAGTTGTATGAAGAAAGGTTGATCGTTCCATTCCTCCAGCACCGATCGAACATACGCAACACCGTTCATTACGGACATGTAGTGCGTGCTCCTGGCGGGTGACGTACAGAATTGTCGGTGGTGTAGACACGCTTATCAATCTCTACAATCGGACTGAATATTTCTGGCTTGCGTGACTTTGTGAGTGCTGGTTATTTCAGATCGAAATAATCTCAGAAATGTATTGCCGGAGATGTGTAGTTCCTGGTCTGACAAGGCGGTTAGTGTACCCGCCTATTTTTTCGGAGAGGCGGTTAGTGGACCTCCCTGGGGAAGCGGGGGAAAACAATTTGACCAATTTTTGCCCTTTTTTGGAAAAAATTGCCTTTTTGGAAAAAAATCTGCATAAAAAGGGAATTTGGGTGATTTTTGCCACCACTGACCTAAAAATTACTCATTTTAGGCCTTCAATGGCTATTTTAGGCAAAATTGGGGAAATTAGTGTACCTGCAGAGGGGGTTAGTGTACTAGTGTACCTTGGTCGCGGCGGCTTGTGTTGTATAGCCATCCACCCAAATTTCACCTACCAGACGGATTGGAGGTTCCTGTAGATCTGCAACAGTCGCACACGAAAGTCATCCAACAGCTCCAGCTGCAGCTGGGCGAATTGGACACGCACGATCACGGATTGAATCGATCGATAGCGCTCGGTGATCAGTTGCAGCAGCAGAATGAAATCGTCACAACATTGAGGAGCCTGTGATTGAGTTGAGGACCTCTTGCGAAGCTCTTAGTTTTCTTAACAGAACAACAAAAAGGAGCAGATACAACCATTCACGCATATAAAGTCCACACGGCATCTTTATGGTGGCATGATGGCTATTTTTGGTCAACCACTACAATGGATTACAGTTGCAATTTTTCCTGAAAAATATATTTACTGAAAAAAACCATGTCTTTCCGATATTTTTCCGAGCCAAATTTGGCCACCGGTCCAAATGGTGCACATTTGGCACATTATGCGCTAAAAATGAAAAGGAATCCTGCGCAGGAAAAGACCGTTTTTTCCCACCTGCAACTATACAATGGATATTCAAAAAAATGGAGTGTTACTGTGGCTTCAACGACAGTAGCCTTCACAATAAAAAATACAACAATAGGGCAGACTGTAATAACATTCGACAAACATGACGTCATAGAATATGGCCATGTGCAGTGCTGTACCACCTTGTATTCATCAACATCCACGTCCACCTGCTTGCCATATCTGTCCGCCCACGCGTCGTCTGTTTGCAACAGCTGTTCGCTGCGTTGCGTGTTCGCATCGCGCTCAACATTCAACCAGATCGATAGGTGCGTCTGGTCGTTGGTGATCGTTGACAAGCAATTGGCGTTGGTGAAATGAAGCACTGCAGTGAATGGCATTGAATGTTGACCAAAGATTGTGCATGGAAAATGTTGAATCGGTAATGTTTCGCTAAAACTTGATTTAATACTCAAAACGCAAGCAGTGGTGGATGAACTCTGGGATGCATGCTTAAAAATTTGAATAATATAATTATTTAAAATAATCCTTATCGCAACAAAACAAAGCTGACAAGGCGCTGCATGTCAGGTGATGCTGATCCGATTCGTTCAGAGCGAGTCTGCTTTAGGTGCGTGAATTTTTAGAATTATGAACACGGGAGAATTGGCCACTGTTTCTTCGTGTTGCTTCCCGACCGCCAGTAATCCAGTTTGAAAACTACGCAGCTTGAAATGTGAGTAAACCATGAGCTGCTATTGATTCACTGGTGCAATTAAGCTATACGTCGGCCATTCTCAACCAGAGAAAGCACAATCCAGCTAACCACTGGCCAACTCCAGTTCAAACACGACAGCTTCGTCGATGACATGAGTGAACAGTCCGACATCGGTGTCAACCTCCAACAACAAAGTCCGAAGTCGGTCTCGAGCCAACGTCACCAACCGCTCGACCAAATGGTCGGCAAGACGAAGTTTGCAGCCTGTGCATTTTTATTGGATGAATTTGATTGTTTGGTTTGGGTTCGGCATAGTGATACCTCGTCACAGCCACACCAAACTTCGGGACCCTGCAAAAACGTGACTTTGTTGCGGACAAATTCGTTGAAATTTGAGCTTATTTAATTCACATGTGGACAGGCATAACGGGTTACCAACCAATACGGTTCAAAAAGAAGATTGAGCACATCGAACAGAGTGGCGAATCGAAGGATGAAAACTTTGCAAAAATTAAATCAATCGTCAGAAATATACTGGTGCCAACCTTTTCGCTTGAGTTTCGGTTGCACATAATGGTCAAGATAATCGGAATGCGATTGGGCCCATTGGATAACCTAAAGTCATATTTTTGGACACTTTTTAGAAGCAATTTGCAACAAAATCTTTTATTTGCACTTAAGATTTAGGATTCCAGGTGCAAGTTGCATCTAGGACATCCCACTTTGCACCTAAAGGGCCCAAAATTGCGTAAAATCAGTGGATTTGCGCCAAAATTTCTGCCACCTGGGTTCGAATTGCAACATTTCTGACCTGTGTGAAGAACCATTCCGGCTTGTCACTAGCATTCGTCTTTCGATCGCCATAGAAATGATAGGCGAATCGTTTCTCAAATGGATGCGCAAGAATGGGGATGTAGGGAGGCTCGATAGTTTCGTCATCGCATAGGCTCGGTTGGGTTAGACGCCACAGCACAAACCTGAAATATCAAGGTGGGTGGACTGTTAGTGTCGTATGTTTGTGTATACAATCATTGCTCCATGAACTTGGCAACGCAGCAACTATCCCCATAGTTTATGCAATGTTTCCACAAAAAGCAGCTTCATCACACTGTGTGAAATGCTTACACGCATGGGACCTGCCTCAGCGTTGGACAAAAAAGTACTTTATTTAAAGTCAACCAACCAGCTTTCCAATATCTGATGAACATTAGCCGCGGGTTCACTGTCATTTGGCGGCCAGGATGCTTTGCCTGATTCAAAAGGCCATTCGATATCCTTCAACTGCTCCGATAGTTGGATACCGAGAATTCTCTCCAACTCCGCAGCCCAAACATTGACAACCGATCGCAGGTACACACGAAGCTCGGTGCACGCTGATGTTTCAAGTGCATTGCGTGTTTCGACCAATGAAGTAAACGTTTGCATGCTGGCCGGCCTGTGGAAACATACTAATGGTGCAGTCGTCAACTAAAGTGGTCAATTCTCGCCGTCTATTCAAACAGCCCTAAATGAGCGCGAGAAATTATGGACGGGAGTGGACAAGAGTGGAAGCATTGTAAGGCAAGTGGAAAGAAAAACGTTGTAAATTCTAAAGGATTGAAAAAGAATTGTTGTTTGTAGGTAGACGGCGTGATCATTTCATTTAATGAATGACATGATATGACATTGCATGTGTAATGGGTTCATTGAGATCCGGTACTTTGGTCCATGATGCAGTACGTGCTATTTTGGTGCATATTGGAGACCAATCTGTTGATCACCTACAAAGTAGTGCTCCGCCGTGTGTAAACCAAGGGCGATTATAAAGTAGGTGACAAAAACAGTAACGATCAACCAACCAATTCCTGATGCCCACTTGCTGCTGCAATTCGGTGTGCCAGTCGTGCACCTGATTCAGGCAACGCATTACACTCACACAGCGTTGCAGGACGAGCACACGCTCAGTGTTGGACGTTAGTTGGGGATCCAACTTGTCAAACCAATCATTCACATCGGCGTTGGTTTGTTGGACGATCATGTCAGCTGTCTGATGCACCGAACTGAGTTCACGATTCAGATTGTCGGTCAGTTCGTCCTGGTAGGGTTGTTGTGATTCCTAAAACAGCACAAAAATGTTTCGGGCCAATGGTAGTGTAGCTGGCACGAGTAGTACAAACAGTACCATACAAAAAATCGCGTTTACAAGACATAAACAAAAATAACACAAATGCCATAAAACCCCACCCCACCTGAAAATACAGTTCCGCTTTCTCCAGTTCCAGGTCATTTTGCAATTTATCACACAATTCATTCACAGCTCGCAGGAATGCCGGTGCATCTTTGGGACTACATTTCAGCAGTTCGTCTATGGTCGAACTCATCGCGGTGGATGTTGACGCTTGATCCATTTTGTGGCTTACCTGTGAAAAAATGCAGCCAGATTTTGACTGACAGTACACGAGCACGGCATCTGAGAAAATACAACGAAAGTGGAATCCCACTTTGTTGATGCTGATTCGCTTTAGGGCTCCACCAGATACTATGTCCATGTATCGGGTTTTGAAAAAAAACCGACGTGAACAATTCATACAGTCAGTCGAAACATTTTCGATCATGATGCTTCGTGTTTCGGTTTTTTTTTCAAAACCCGAAACACGGACATAGAAAAAATTTATGTTTCGGGTTTCGGGTCTATCTGGTGGAGCCCTTAGAAAAACCACGAAATGTAAGGTCCTGCAAAACACAGTCCTGCAAGCACACGGTACATACCACTTGGTAACCGAATTCATCGTAAGTTGGTAAACTGTTCGAACATTTTATTGATTGAAACTGTGTACAAATATAAAAATCAAGCAGAATCATAGCAACCTTTCCATAGAACTTTCGAATAAATAGAGACATACTGTTTAAGAATCTAAATCACGGAAACGAAAACACAAACAGTCCTACTGACGAAGCGCAGTCAAGATAAATACTCGGATAGCAAAAAACTTACAAAAACATCGACAGAAGTGAACCAAGTTTGACACCTGAAAAGGGTATGATACGTAGCAGATGAATAGGTCTGAAACAGACAAAAGTTGATGGATGCAACCACATATTGCAGTAACAATTACAGAGCAACGTGAACATTGATGCTGCCATTTTTTATTACTCTTAGACAGCACAGTGCCCTCAACATGAGGTATAAACGCGACCAAGCGGAAGTACAGTTCAATGCGGTAACATTTCCACTTAGAACAACGGTTCAGTAACGATCTTCTCATTTTCATGACCAATTTCGAGCACAGCATTGAAGGAAAAGTTGATATCCGATTGTAGACCCTCGCAGGATTGGTGGGCCGAATTTTGACGCACTGAAAGCGTAGGGGAATTGTAATCTCCCAAATTGCGTGTCCAGTACATAACGTTACAATGGTGACAGTAGTCGTACTATCCATTGAGACGAAACGTTGGGCTCTTTCACGTAACTATAGAGGGCAGGATCCAAAACTCACAGCAATTCTCGATATGCGCATGACTCTTAATGTCCTCAACAATCTTTCCGTTGTCGGCCACAAATATGACGCCAGCAGGTGGACGATAAGACACAGTTTGCATGCCGTCATTGGCGTCTTCAATACGCCAGTTGAGCACTGTGCGAATCCAGCCTGCAGGCAAGATTTGTAAGTCATTGATTTTTGTGATGTGTGTATTTTATTTTCTGGATTTTTAATACGGTTTGCCTGAGAAGTTCGACTACCATGGAGTCAAAAAATTTATGTTGCCTCAAAAAGAGTCGATTTTCTCTGGCAAACTGTCTTAAAACAGCCGTGTCTACACGAAAACAAGATAACCGACCTCTTTCCAACGGAGCACGCAACATTTCCAGTTTGGCACTTGCTCCGGGGTCCGTTGTCTGTGATACTCGCATATTTGTCAGCTCCACTTGCTGGATTTCTTTCTTACGCTTCTTGGACTCCAGTTTCGATCCAGCAGAGGTACCGACAGCAGCTGTTCTTTTATTTGTCGATATTGCACCCGATTGGGTTCGCGTATTATCTTGCTTTGAGCTGGATCCCTTTTTGGTCACGGATTGAGAATGCTTGCTTGAAGCAGTCGGGGAAAGTAAACCTGAACGTTTTGGTGGTCATGGTCACAATCAGGGTTTTTTATTTCCAATGAGTCACAGGTGCCTCAGCCACCAAAATCTCCCCATTTTTAGATGCAAAAAAAGCCGTTAAGAGACTCAAATTAGGACAAGAAACAAGCACAATTTTTGGGTGCCAGATTTCAACTTATGGGTGTCAGGGCGCCAAAATTTAGTGCAAAGCACTGGTAACAATAATGTAACAGCAGTGAGGTTTGCCCGTTTCGGCCTGTTTTCACAGGCGGGCGAGGTGCCAGGCCTTCGATCGAATCATCAAATTTGATGGCGCATGAAAATCTACGTAGTTGGAGGGTTTCCAGAGGCAAAAAACAAAGCAAAAGAACTAAAGAGTGACACAAACACTCTAGACAGTTATTCTAGTGTGTAATATCAGCGTGACGTAACATGAAATACGAGACTACCTCTGATCACAAAACATAGCACCCATGGTTTTTTTAACCAAATTTACTAGCTTTTATAGTATTTTTTTAGATATTTTTTTTTTTTTTTTTTCCTTAAGAGGATATATAACTACTACTCCCCTTTTGGAGGCCCTCCCCGCTACCTTTCCACGCCCCTCCCTCGATTTTTTGTTTGGCCGCCCTTTTTTTGGGTTGCCCTTGCTCCCAAATGCTTTTTTTGGTTTTTTTTTTTACATAGTACCTGATTTGAAAGGATCACAGTTTAGAGAATGAATCACGAAAAAATCACCACCAACCTTGCATAAATCTATCCCTGTGCACTTTGATGGCGAGTTTCTTTCTGGTGAGAATGCTCCTGTGCATCTTCTCTTCCACAAAATACGGCGCATGCCGGGAGAGGTTGCCAGATCGAGCCCAATGGATCAAATGGTGACTCTCGCGTGATATACGGCGATCGATTGTGATTATCTGAGAACATAAAGCTGCTGTTTTTAGATATATTTTTAGTCAAATAAATACAAATGCAACCCTGAGCCAACCCTAATTGCATTGATGACCATCTTTTCGTATCGACCACCAAATTCATCGTCAACGTCCGACGCGCGATAACAATCGGCGAACTGACTGGCGAAATCAGCTATGTCGCGGTCGTACACCTGTAATAAGGTAAGGCAAGTTCAGGTTAGAAAACTGCGTTGTACCCTCTGTTCGGTGGACTGACTATTTTTGAAAACTATTTTTGTCCCCGATCTGAAGGTAAGCTAACCAAGGCCACCACATCAACTAAATATTGTATCGTGATTCGTGACCAAAAATGATGGAACCGGATCATGTCACAAAAAGAGGGTATAGACTGTAGTGCACAAAAACAGACAAAAAATTCAAAAATAATAAATTCCGAACAGACATGCGTGACCGAGTCGAATCTATACTCGACCATATCCTTGTCCCATTGGTCATAGGCAATCAACACGCCCTCGCCATTGTCACCGGGCAATATGTCGAGCACAATGGCTGGGGTGCAACGCTGCAAAGTATCGGAGGATCGAATATGACGCAGCCGAAAAGTAGTGTTGGTGTCATACTTGGTGCCCAGATCGGTCTTGTCTGACATGGTCACGTGACTGCATCGTTCCGAGGTTATAGACTCACAGACGCCACTAATTTCGACAAGCATGTTCTCTTATTCCGCATGGGAACAGTCTCTGACACAAATTACAGTAACAGCAAATCTCGAAATATCGTCAGTTCAAAAAGTCGTGTCGACCAAGAAAGACCGATCACCGAAGTTGCTGTCAATGCGAAGAACACCCGTGACAGATACATCAAAACAAGAGCAATAAAACTGACCGCATGCGTCACCCGCCAAACTAGCTGCCGAGGTTTGAAGCCACGCAAGCTTTGTGGAACATTGTTTCCACATGAAGTGGTCTCAACAGTGCTTGTACAAGGTGGAGGCACCACGTGCAACGGCGGCTCAACAAATGAGACAGGTCGCTTTTTGACTGGTTTGGGCCTGGTGGTGGTTTGAACTGATTGGGAACCGGATACCGCCCGCACTTGCACTTCGGGCGCTTTGATTTTTTGAACAACCGCTGTTGTTTTCGACGAGTTTGATTGAGACTCTGTTGTTGTTGTTGGCCGTTTGCCTGTGGCTACGCTGGTTGCACATTTATCTGGTGCATCCTTGGAACGTTGAGAAGGTTCAGGTGCAGTTGATTGTTTGGAGGTGGAGGCTTGTTGTGATGACGACTGTTGTTCAGCCGCAGCCAGACCAGCACGTTTGCCACTCTGGATAGATTGAATCACCAGCTCGAACGCGGAGTGCGATATGGCTGCAAAGAATGACGTTTCACAAACTGATGGACAAATATTTAGACATCAACTTACAAAATGGTGAATGCACTGTCTTCAAATGATGAACCAGCTCGGCAACCACATTGGTTAATTCGACATCTTTAGCACATACCGTCTGGATACCGGTTATTAGCTGAAAAGAACCAACCATCTTTTTACGCTTGCTTTGCTGTGGATGGAGCACCCACTCCCACACAAAAAAGTGAACAATTGATTCATTCAAAAAATCCAATACCTGACACAAAGCACATAACACTCTAATTTGGCCTCGTTTGATGGCCTTTATGCCCAACAAGTGCTGTGCGATGTGCTCGAATTTGACGGCGAAATCCTCCACACCGGTTACCTAAAAAGCAACATAGGACCGATGTTAGAGTGATCAGACGGAACGCAGGTCAAATGAAATTGATTAAAGTGCCTCTACAATTGAATGTTGACCGCGTTTGTTCGCAGCCATTTTATCAGAAAATGAAGGCAAGGTATCAGAAACCCAGATTTAGGGAATGGATTTTCAACTCGTTGCTTTGTGATGTTTCACGGAGCCCACATATTTTCACAGGAGGAGAAAAAATGAAAAAAGTTTGAGGCGGGCCTGTGCAAGACACAAGGTAATCCAATCTAAGATATTTTCAGCGTTTTATACACAGACGTTTCTCTGTTAAACGAGATATAAAGCATTGCACTAAACGCCAGGTGTGATGATAAACGAAACACTCCGAAAAATCAAGCCTTTTTGAAGCACCCTTTTACTGCTGTATAATTTTAGGCATCTGTGGTGAATGAAATAAGTTGTCAATTGCAAATAAAAATCGTCTAATTATCCTGTGTTCAGGATGTGCTTTTCGTTTTTCAAACCCCTACACAGCTCACACAATGTTTACCACAACATGCGCAAGGCAGCCATTCCACAGCGCACACACAACGACAACACACAGCCAGCACAGCGACAGCACAGCAATGTTTCAGCTGGCAAGCTTTGTTGTGTGTGTGCGCTGTGGCATGGCTGCCTTGCGCATGTTGTGGTAAACATTGTGTGAGCTGTGTAGGGTTTTGAAAAACGAAAAGCACATCCTGAACACAGGACAATTAGACGTTTTTTATTTGCAATTGACAACGTATTTCATTCACCACAGATGCTTAAAATTATACAGCAGTAAAATCGTGCTTCAAAAAGGCTTGATTTTTTTGAGTGTTTCGTTTATCATTCGTTACACCTGGCGTTTAGTGCAATGCTTTATATCTCATTTAACAGAGAAACGTCTGTGTATAAAACGCGGAAAATATCTTAGATTGGATTACCTTGTGTCTTGCACAGGCCCGCCTCAAACTTTTTTCATTTTTTCTCCTCCTGTGAAAATATGTGGGCTCCGTGAAACATCACAAAGCAACGAGTTGAAAATCCGTTCCCTAAATCTGGGTTTCTGATACCTTGCCTTGATTTTTTGAAAAAATGGCTGCAAACAAACGCGGTCAACATTCAATTGTAGTCACTTTAAGTGCTTTTAATTTGCTCGAGTAGGAGTCGAAGGATTGTCACTCAAGCAAACTGATCGACTGACCGAAACATTTTCGCCGGTAAATAGTCCAGTGCATTCACACGGTGCAGTGCAGGCGAGCCAACCATTGCGCCACTGGCCACCACAAACAGACAGGTCAATGAATGCCGGTTCCCACAGATTCGACTGTTGTATCCACACCAATTGGTAGCGTTTTTGTTCCTGCTGGCTTGCTCCTGTATCGAGTTCACCCATTGTACGAATAGGTCGCGGCCATCGAAACAACTGGAACGATCTGCCACGAAAATGGAGTATTAATTCAACAATGCTTTCTTTAAATTAAGGTAAAAGTAAAGTATCAGCTGGGGATCATGCCCAATCGTGGATAAGCAATCAACCATATTGCTACCACAGAAATTATGACAAATGAATGTAATACGATCAAGTTTTATCTCCCATCACAACAAACAGAGAAAGAAACAAGAGAGGATTACATTGTTCAGCATCACCAACAAGACGTTATCTGCGTCTCAGACTGTACTGTTCCTCCTTGTATCTGGCATATGCCTGTTTGTCCGAAGGTTGTGCACCCTGATCAGGTTCATGTCCATCCAATTTCCATCTGGGTGTTTCCAAGTCGTCCGACACAACTGGCACAGCGCCGTCCGTGCGTTGACGTTTGATAACGGGTGTGCGACCCTCCTTGCCAAGGCTGGTGGTCGCGTCGATGTCGACTGAAACGGAGGGATGCAAATGTGAATGCTGTGCAAAATGTGGGCATAATCCAGTCCACACAAAGGAAATGATTGTTGAATGAAGCTGAAACACCAAACAGATTCTGCTGATATCCAGTAAGTGACATAAGACACCCACATATTGGAATACCGCAACCAGACAAACCCCAACCAACACACACACTTGAAAAGTAACTGAAACGCAAACACCTGTGTTATTGCAGCACCCTTCCCTGCAATAGTTGCATCACAGCCGCAAAACAATTAACCAGTGAATAAAACCAAGACTGCGGAAATCCTACCTCACCAAGTAAACCTTGGAATCAAATCAAACTGGCCAGTAACCTCTGAACAACTCAGGTATGACTATAAGAAAGAAGCATTGGTTCCTGCGTTTCGATACATTATGCATATATTTTGTGACCCTGTTAGCCCTCGATATGCATATGGTGAATAATTTTTTAAACGATACTTTTAGGTCTCAACCTGCCGTTTATGTGATTCAAAAAGGCGGGCCCAGCATGCAACTATAAACGGGGTCGACTGTGTATCGATCACCGCCAATCCATGGGGCAAGCACTCACAAATGCGATGTCTGACATAGTCGCACGCCATGTCCTTGACCACATCCTGGTTGAACCGTGTCACAGCTGCCAAATCTTTTCGCTTTTCAGCCGCCTCTTTCAGTAGTCGCACCTTGGTCGCTTCCGTTTCTTCGATATTCTTGATCTTGGCGCTGCAAACGTGTTGGAATTTGAAATTTGGATAATGGGTTGGTCTGGCAAGCCCAAATCGATCTGATGCGATCACCAGCAGGAGTTGTGCAGTATTTTGGCCGCTCACATCGTTTCTTGTTAAAGTATTTTCAGAAGCACGGATGGTGCACCCCGTCATCGTCAGTGCAAAAGCATCCCACACGACCGTGTGACCTCAGAACTACATAAACACCCTGCCCAGTCACTCTAGAGTAGCGCAAAACAAAATGAAACAAAAACAAAACCAACTCCAATCCCAAATCCACTTCGGGAATGCCACACAGCATCTGATTTGAGAGCATCTCCTCATTTCTCCGACTGGAATACTTGCTCAATTTCTCTTTGGCTTTCTGGAATAACTGCTCCTCCGCTGACACGAACGTCGATTGGCTACCAGAAGCGGACACTTCCTCCGCCGCTTGACCCTTGCGTTTCTGCAGCTCGAGCTCGACGAATTTTCGCCTGAAAGTTGTATAAATTTCGCAAACATTGAACACAAACAATCTAAATAGAACAAAACCACGCAAACTAGCCGCACATTTCTTCATCTTCGTCTCGCAAATGACTTTCCTTCGAAAATTGCTGTCGAATGTTGTCCTCCAGGTCGGCTTCCTTAATCTCAGCGGCCGTTATAGTTTTCAGATCGATCATTCCACCAGTTTTTAGTTTGAATACATCCTGAAATTGAAGTGTGTGAATTTCACGAAGAAATAAAACTAACAGAGAAAAACAACCGACCCCAGATTTCTTCTCTTTAGGTTTCTGTCCTTCGCCCACTGCTAGCTCTTCAGCACTTAGACCAGCCGTCTTCTCACGCATTTTCTGTATATCGCGCACATCTGCGAGAACGGATCTGTAAAGTTACAGATTTATGATTCCCCACTTCTTCGTCAGGTGGCTTGAACCAGAACAACGCATTATTTTGAGAGTTACACATATTACACAACAATATAAATCAATTATTGCATCAAAAAACCGGCAACCCCCA
>JASAMV010005119.1:0-10784 GCA_030248065.1 Rhynchonema sp. JSB1_4
GCAGGATTTTGACTTGATAATAATCAAAACAAACCTGAAAAAATAACGAGAATTAACTGCAGAAATCGGGCAAACACGGGCCCACCAGGTCCGCTGAAGCCCCGCCCTGGCCGGTCCGGTGGATAGCTCTTGCAATATAGTGAACGATATATTGGTTATTCTGAAAAGAGGGCACATAAACGGGTCATTTTGCATGTTGCTGCAGCGGAAACTGTGAGAATGAATTCAGTCATTCTTCGTAGATTTTTTAAATTTTCTCAAAATCCTTTCCTTATTTGCCGTAGCGCTGTTGCACAAACACAAAATTTTCTTAAAGAATTCGACTACCAAGTTCCTAATGTTAATATAAAAACACAACCTCTCGTTGTAATCAGGAATTTGTTCCGAGCAAACGTCACGCCACACTAATAATGCCACAACTAATGTTATGACAGTTTGATCGAATTAATGGTTCCAAAACTTGTTTTAAATTCCTAGACAAAGAAAATTAAATAGCCGGCCACATGTCCATCAACATTTCTCTCATTAGCAGAAATTATTCATGCCTGCGTATTTGTCACGTGAATGACCAATTCGATGTGTGCTTCTGAACCCAAAAACTTATTTGCTCTCGATACGCTGTGGGCAGTTTGTGTTTCCCAAACCCAATCTGCACGTGACGGAGCCCGTGCACGCAGGGCTGGGCACAAAAAACGAAGGCATTTTTTCTTCATAAAGAACGAACTTTTTAAAAAAAAACACGCCCGGGTCGTTTTCGTTTTTATGTTAAATCCTGAATTTCCTTGATTTTTCCTGATTTTTTTCCAAGAAAGTACCCTGATTTTCATGGAAACTCATGGATTTTTTGTCCCATTTTTTTCACAAATTTTCCGACCAGTGTTTACTTTGTTGAGACACGTCGATATACGGAGGTTGACTTTCAATAATGACCTCGGCCAAAATTGATCCCATGATGCGGGTCTGGGGCTGTTAACAACACGCCAGAAAAAGGGTTGAAACCCTTTTATTTTGCTTCAGAGCCCATATAAATACTTCATTTAACAACGTTTTCCCAACAAGAGTGTTTTCCAACTTTTGGGTCGTATTCCGGTTATCTGGGCGTGTTTAAATAAAAACGTTTCTAAAAAACCTATTTTAAAACGAATTTCGAAAAAAAAGTTTTTTGCCCAACCCTGCGTGCACTCGTCATGTGACTGACGCCCAACGGGTTAATCAAGCAAGAAATCGTAGGTAACTCTAGGACAGTCACGTCAAGTTTTTTCAATTTATACTGCATTTCGCACATCCACGCACACACAGGCGTTGCACTTGGTCACACCTACACAATAACTCGTTTCTGTTCCGTGCTTTTTCTGTATTTAAGAAAACCGTTTCCACAATTTTGTCATTTGTTATTATTTTTGCATACCTCGAGGTACACAACTCCCCGGTTGACATACATATAATAGCAATATGTTCTTGGCATTGACGCTCGTTGTTTGTTGTCTGGGTTTGACAACAAAGGCGTCACCTGCTCGTCATGGTCATCATCATGATCACCATCTTCGACATCATAATGCTCCTGGTAAGAAAAATTAGCGTATTTTTTTCATGTGGAGCCCGAGGAGCCCCGGAGCAGTGATTTTTAAAAAAAATTTTTATTAAAAAAATTTTTTTTGAAAAATTCGTTCCAAAAGTAAAAAAATTTTCTATTACTATTTCAAAATCCAATATTTTCGATTTGAAAAGTGCTATTTTTGGAAAGTGCTCGATAACAACTCCTACCCCCACAGAGACTTTTATGCCAATCGTGTTTTCGCCCCCCCCCCCCCCCCCCACAACCCGGACACCACCCAACCCATTTTGTGTGACGTTTGCTTTTGGAGCTTTTGGAGTTTCTATTGAAGAAGCGCTCATAAAAGTGCTCCGAAAGTACCAGAAATCTTGAGTTTTTTGTTTTTTTGACATCGCTTTCCAAAATTGTCTTTAGAGTTCTTAGCTGCCATATTCTTGCGTGTCAGCTCTCAGTCTATGTATATCCTTATGTGCACATCGCACCCAGCGCCGCGGGAAACGATTTCTCAAGGCAAATTTAGTAGCTTTTTATGCCACTAACCATTTTTTTGAAAAGCTAGTAAATTTTCAATCTAGTAGCCTAAAAGCTACTAAATATTGTATGTTGGCCAAAAAAGCTAGTAAATTGGCGTTTCAGCGACAAAAAAGCTACTAAATTTTTGATTTTACTAGCTTCTTGCTACTAGCCCATTTTGAAAAAATAAACCCTGATGGCAACCCATAACGTTGTCACCCCCCGAAATCCCGACTAGGAGAATTTCAATCCCGATCCCGATCCGGCATTTTTATGTGGAATAGGGACAGGGTAAGACTTGAGTTGCACCACCTTTTCATGATGTAAAAATTGAAGTGAAAAAATGTAAAATGTAAGGCTGCGATTAGATAAATGCGGAATGGCAAATTTTTTCCGCATTCAGCATTCCGCGTTTATCTGCTTACCTTTGCGGAATTTTGAATTTCTGCAAGTAAATTTATGCTTTTGGTCAAACATCTCAGCTGCTGTTTGCGTGCAACAATTGAGGTCGGCACGCTGGAAGTTGTCATCGTCACCCAAACACGCACCATTGCGCAAAAGGTGAGCAGATAAACGCGGAATGCAGAAACTTACCATTCCGCATTTATCTGCTCTCCAACTTGCGCATTCCGCATTGATCTAATCGCAGCCTAAAAAATAATCCTCCACTGATCCTCAAAAATAATGATTCTAAAATTGTATCCATCAGAAAAAGATCTCAGCTTTGGGGTCTTTAGTCTCATTCCGAACAGCGCATTCTTCTGAAAATGAGACATCTTCAATAATGAAATGAAGATTGCGCGAAAATCTAATTCCGATCCGGATAATCAATTCGGATCCAGATAATGTCAGTCCGGTTAAGAAACCCCAATCCCGATTAATTACCCGATCCCGATCCCAAACAATCCCGTTCGAGCACTGGTCGTCACCGTCGGGTGCGGCTCGACAAATTTTGCCTTAAATCAGGTATTAATAGGAAATTTAGCATTAATGGATTCGAGCATTTCAGGGGAAACTGTCTTCTACGGACAGTGCGTCAAAAGAGACTGCGGTCCGTTGGGCTTGATGAAGAAATGTTGCCACCGCCGCACGGATTGGTGCAACGACTGTACGCTTGTCATTATCGGCAAATGTCTCGACAAAAAATGCTTCTATTGACCTGGCACGATTGTGAATGGAAAGTACCATAGATGGTTGATGATATAAATACATTGATCTTTTTTGCTTAGGTTTGTGATTAGATAAACGCGCGAACACGCAGGAAGTTGTGAAACGCGGGACGATGAGCTGTTCTGGAGCGCAATTACGCGTCTATCTGATCAGCTTTTGCGGACATGTCCCTGTTGGGGTGATGGTGACACAAACTGTGTCCCTGTTGGGGTGATGGTAACACAAACCAGCGTGCTGAGACCCTTAGCCGAACCGTTGCTTTCCGACAGAAAGGTTTGGACAAACGAGGAATTGCGTTGTGCACAAACACTGCCTAAGTATACCGTTCCGCTGAGGCAAAAACCATTAAATCCAGCCTGGTGATGTTTCACCAGAGAATTTCGAAACAAAATTTCCGCGGTCTCTCATCCTCAGGGTTGGGCAAAAAAACGACGGCGTTTTTTCTTTAAAAAAAACGACGTTTTTTCTTAAAAAAAACGCCTGGGTCGTTTTTCGTTTTTTTTAAATCCAAAATTTCCTTGATTTTCCCTGATTTTTCAGGGAAAGTACCCTGATTATCAAGGAAAATCAATTTTTTGCCCCATTGATTTTCCTTGATAATCAGGGTACTTTCCCTGAAAAATCAGGGAAAATCAAGGAAATTTTGGATTTAAAAAAAACGAAAAACGACCCAGGCGTTTTTTTAAGAAAAAACGTCGTTTTTTTAAAGAAAAAACGCCGTCGTTTTTTTTGCCCAACCCTGAGGATGAGAGACCGCGGAAATTTTGTTTCGAAATTCTCTGGTGAAACATCACCAGGCTGGATTCAGCGGAATCATACGTCGATATACGGAGTTTGACTTTCAATGATGACCCCGGCCAAAGTTGGTCCCATGATGCGGGTCTGATATGGGATCTTAACAACTCGCTAGAGAAGGGTTGAAACCCGTTTATTTTGCCTCAGAACACATAGAATTACTTCATTTAACCACGTTTTCTTCCCAACATGAGCGTTTTCCAATTTTTTGGGGGCATATTTTGCTCATCTGGGCGTTTAAAAAAACGTTTTTTAAACGTTGTTTAAAAAAACGATTTTTTGAAAAAAAACGTTTTTTGCCCAACCCTGCTCATCCTATCGAACTGTCCTTCAGATAGACATATTACAAACCCCGCAACGCAAAACCGCGATCGTTCGGTTCCCAACCAAGGTATACGTGGGGTGGCTACCGTTACCCCCGTGACATGTTTGTCTGTATGGCCGATTGGACGCATGAGACAGAGTTGCATGATTTTTCAAAGGTACATGGTCATTACATGTGTTAGCTTATCGTCTCGTGTTAGTCATTGTTCACTTGTCGTATTTGTTCTTGTGAAATTTATCTAGGGTTTTATGCAGTGCTCTGCCTACGTGATTAAATTGTGATTGTGCTCCATCGCTAACATGCGCCGCACATGCGATTATACGTTTGCAGATAGTTGCTCATACGAACATTGGTACTAGTGGAGCTCGCCCCGCCCCCCCAGCGACAGTTTAGGGCTCAGGCTGGCAGCCTAAGCCTAAGCCTATCAATAAGCCCAACCCTAAGGACAACTGTGGGCCTAAGCCTAAGTCCAAACTACTGTTGGGGGCGAACTGGACTAGTACCCGAACGATATCAAGTGTCACACTTAAGCACTGCTAAAATGTTGTATCTTTTTTTGGGGAATGCAAGTGCTTGTCTGCTGCAGCTTCTATTTTATGCTTGTCGATTTTATAAACTGGTTTCCGTGCTTTTTGGAATTAAGTTCAAAATCACACAGCACTTAGGTAGATTTTCGGAACAAAACATTTTATGGTCAAATTCCGACTAGAATTCTGGAATCATAGGAGAAACAAAAAATATAGTCTGTCCTTGTAACAATAACAAGGATTGTAAACCAAACCATAGCAGGAGGATAACCTAGTTGACCTTTGATGTACAGTATGGCCAATATAATCAGGGTTCGAAATTGTCCGACGAAGCCTGATAATAATTGAAACCGTTTTAAACAGTGATTGAAACAAAAAAGAATCCGCAACACAACAAAAATTTTAGGAGGCAAAACAGGCACAGTACAAAAGCAGAAATAAATGAATGTTGGAAAATCTCGAATGAACAGAAACAGTGAATATGGAATTTAGTGTCTACCTAGTAGGTCTTCCACCAACGCAAAAAAACAGTTCAGTAAAAGAGCGAAAAATATAGAGTCCGTTTTTAAATTAACTTCTTTAGAAGCAATATCAGCGTCATATCACAGTGTGCACAAATAAACAGCACAGGTACAATAGTGCAAGAGCTCGAGTATGGCCCCCTGAATTATAGTAACGATTAGATTCAGGATTGTATCAAGATTTGGAACCTGAATGATGTTTCATAGTAGGTTCAATGCTCAGTTCAACGTGGTTCTTGATACCCTCCACTCACTTCACAGTTAATCTGACAAAAAACAGAAACCCAAAAGCTTAAATTTGTTTCGAAATTCTCTGAGTGAAACATTCACCAGGCTGGATTTAATGGTTTTTGCCTCAGCGGAACGGTATACTTAGGCAGTGTTTGTGCACAACACAATTCCTCGTTTGTTTCCAAACCTTTCTGTCGGAAAGCAACGGTTCGGCAATCCAATAAAAAAACAAAAAAAAAAAAAAAACCAAGCTCAAAAAAAAAAGGCCCAAAAGGGCAAAGTCCAAAAAGGCCTTTTTCGAGGCAAAAATTGGCACTTTTTTTCTGTGGACGGGACTTTTTCCAAATGGCTTGCGGCGCCCTGTATTGTCCCCAAATCCACAAGCGCACAAACACCAAAACCACCACAAAAAAAAACCAAAACCCGCCAAACACAACAACAATCAACAACAAACCAACAAAAGCACCAGCACAAAAAACACACAACACAACCCAACAATCCCAAAACGCACAGCACCCACCAACAACCACAATCAAAAAACATCCATCCAAACCCAACACCAAAAAAAAAATCCAAAAAAAAAAACAAAAAAAAAAGCCCCCGGTCTCAGCACGCTGGTTTGTGTTACCATCACCCCCAGGACACAGTTTGTCACCATCACCCCAACAGGGACATGTCCGCAAAAGCTGATCAGATAGACGTGTAATTGCGCTCCAGAACAGCTCATCGTCCCGCGTTTCACAACTTCCTGCGTGTTCGCGCGTTTATCTAATCACAAACCTAAGCAAAAAAGATCAATGTATTTATATCATCAACCATCTATGGTACTTTCCATTCACAATCGTGCCAGGTCAATAGAAGCATTTTTTGTCGAGACATTTGCCGATAATGACAAGCGTACAGTCGTTGCACCAATCCGTGCGGCGGTGGCAACATTTCTTCATCAAGCCCAACGGACCGCAGTCTCTTTTGACGCACTGTCCGTAGAAGACAGTTTCCCCTGAAATGCTCGAATCCATTAATGCTAAATTTCCTATTAATACCTGATTTAAGGCAAAATTTGTCGAGCCGCACCCGACGGTGACGACCAGTGCTCGAACGGGATTGTTTTTTGGGATCGGGATCCGGTATATTAATCGGGATTGGGGTTTCTTAACCGGACTGACATTATCTGGATCCGAATTGATTATCCGGATCGGAATTAGATTTTCGCGCAATCTTCATTTCATTATTGAAGATGTCTCATTCTCAGAAAAATGCGCAGTCAGAAATCAGACTTATAGACACCAAAGCTGAGATGTTTTTCTGATGGATACAATCGTAATTTTAGAATCATTAGTTTTGAGGATCAGTGGAGGATTATTTTTTAGGCTGCGATTAGATCAATGCGGAATGCGCAAGTTGGAGAGCAGATAAATGCGGAATGGTAAGTTTCTGCATTCCGCGTTTATCTGCTCACCTTTTGCGCAATGGTGCGTGTTTGGGTGACGATGACAACTTCCAGCGTGCCGACCTCAATTGTTGCACGCAAACAGCAGCTGAGATGTTTGACCAAAAGCATAAATTTACTTGCAGAAATTCAAAATTCCGCAAAGGTAAGCAGATAAACGAGGAATGCTGAATGCGGAAAAAATTTGCCATTCCGCATTTATCTAATCGCAGCCTCACATTTTACATTGTTTCACTTCAATTTTTACATCATGAAAAGGTGGTGCAACTCAAGTCTTACCCTGTCCCTATTCCAGATAAAATGCCGGATCGGGATCGGGATTGAAATTCTCCTGATCGGGATTTCGTGATCATGATAGGGATCCCATTTGAGCACTGGTGACAACGTTATGGGTTGCCATCAGGGTTTATTTTTTCAAAATGGGCTAGTAGCAAGAAGCTAGTAAAATCAAAAATTTAGTAGCTTTTTTGTCGCTGAAACGCCAATTTACTAGCTTTTTTGGCCAACATACAATATTTAGTAGCTTTTAGGCTACTAAATTTGAAAATTTACTAGCTTTTCAAAAAAATTTAGTGGCTAAAAAGCTACTAAATTTGGTTAAAAAATCCATGGTTGTCATCCTGCGGCGCCGGGTGCGATGTGCACATAAGGATATAGGCTGAGGGCTGACACGCAAGAATATGGCAGCTAAGAAGTCTAAAGACAATTTTGGAAAGAGATGTCAAAAAAAACAAAAAACTCAAGATTTCTGGTACTTTTTCGGAGCACTTTTATGAGCGCTTCTTCAGTATAGAAACTCCAAAAGCAAAGGGCACACAAAACTCTCGTAAAAATCGAGTTTCCGCACTTTTCCGAATGGAGCCCTCGGGGCCAGTGGTCCATATGAGAGACCCTGTGAGTGTGCGCACTATGTCTAGATGCCACAAAACAACGATTATGGCACCCAATACACCCATGGTGGGGTTAGGTGATGTCATCAGTAGCAATTTTTATGCAAAAATAGCACTTTTAGAGCAAAAAAATCGAGAAATATTCGAATTTTGAAATATGTAGTAATAAAAATTTTTTTTAACCTTTGGATTTTTTTTACGAATTTTTCCAGAAAAAAATTTTTTAATAAAATTTTTTTTTAAAAACCACTGCTCGGGGCTAACATGAAAAAATACGCTAATTTTTCTTACCAGCAGGAACATTATGATGTCGAAGATGGTGATCATGATGATGACCATGACGAGCAGGTGACGCCTCTGTTGCCAAACCCAGACAACAAACAACGAGCGTCAATGCCAAGAACATATTGCTATAATATGTATGTCAACCGGGGAGTTGTGTACCTCGAGGTATGCAAAAATAATAACAAATGACAAAATTGTGGAAACGGTTTTCTTAAATACAGGAAAAGCACGGAATAGAAACGAGTTATTGCGTAGGTGTGACCAAGTGCAACGCCTGTGTGTGCGTGGATGTGCGAAATGCGGTATAAATTGAAAAAAACTTGACCTGACTGTCCTAGAGTTACCTACGATTTCTTGCTTGATTAACCCGTTGGGCGTCAGTCACATGACGAGTGCACGCAGGGTTGGGCAAAAAACGTTTTTTTCTAAATTCGTTTTAAAAAACGTTTTTTAGAAACGTGTTTAATTAAAAACGCCCAGATAACCGGAATATGACCCAAAAGTTGGAAAACACTCTTGTTGGGAAAACGTTGTTAAATGAAGTATTTATATGGGCTCTGAAGCAAAATAAAAGGGTTTCAACCCTTTTCTGGCGTGTTGTTAACAGCCCCAGACCCGCATCATGGGACCAATTTTGGCCGAGGTCATTATTGAAAGTCAACCTCCGTATATCGACGTGTCTCAACAAAGTAAACACTGGTCGGAAAATTTGTGAAAAAAATGGGACAAAAAATCCATGAGTTTCCATGAAAATCAGGGTACTTTCTTGGAAAAAAATCAGGAAAAATCAAGGAAATTCAGGATTTAACATAAAAACGAAAACGACCCGGGCGTTTTTATTTAAAAAAGTTCGTTCGTTATGAAGAAAAAACGCCTTCGTTTTTTGTGCCCAGCCCTGCGTGCACGGGCTCCGTCACGTGCAGATTGGGTTTGGGAAACACAAACTGCCCACAGCGTATCGAGAGCAAATAAGTTTTTGGGTTCAGAAGCACACATCGAATTGGTCATTCACGTGCCAAATACGCAGGCATGAATAATTTCTGCTAATGAGAGAAATGTTGATGGACATGTGGCCGGTTATTTCATTTTCTTTCTCTAGGAATTTAAAACAAGTTTTGAAACCATTAATTCGATCAAACTGTCATAACAATAGTTGTGGCATTATTAGTGTGGCGTGACGTTTGCTCGGAACAAATTCCTGATTGGAACGAGAGGTTGTGTTTTTATATTAACATTAGGAACTTGGTAGTCGAATTCTTTAAGAAAATTTTGTGTTTGTGCAACAGCGCTACGGCAAATAAGGAAAGGATTTTGAGAAAATTTAAAAAATCTACGAAGAATGACTGAATTCATTCTCACAGTTTCCGCTGCAGCAACATGCAAAATGACCCGTTTATGTGCCCTCTTTTCAGAATAACCAATATATCGTTCACTATATTGCAAGAGCTATCCACCGGACCGGCCAGGGCGGGGCTTCAGCGGACCTGGTGGGCCCGTGTTTGCCCGATTTCTGCAGTTAATTCTCGTTATTTTTTCAGGTTTGTTTTGATTATTATCAAGTCAAAATCCTGCAAAATGAAAAGAAGTGCCAAAGAAGTGCCGAGGCCGATGTTTGTCAAGACCCGGCGACAAACAGAATTGATAAAAGAAAAATTGACGAGAAACGTCGATTGAAGGAATGTAGAAAAAGAAGGATCGTGGAAAGTCAGATGAAAATAGAAGTGACAAGCCTGGACCATCGGTTGGTGCAATCAGAGTCGGTCCGCGGGCTCAGGTCACCATGTCTACTGATCACTACGAGCAGTTGTGTCGTTGAGAAATCTAAATTTTCCCGTACCCAGCTCAATTTTCAGAAATTCCCGGAACCAACCCCCAGAATTTTGGGGGTTTGCCATCGGGGGGGTTTTAACAATTCGGAAATTTTCCTAAAGAGGCTTCTGAAAATTAGTCTAAAAAGTGCTAAAACAGAGTTTTCTTGCGGCAGCAAGCGGAGTGTGACATTTTTAGGCGAAAAATGGCCGATTTTGTCTACATTTCTGGGTCACAAAGCCCATTTCTTGGGGTGTTTGTTTCGGAAGTGGAGGGGTCGGGCGGGCCCGGCGGCTAAGAGAACCCAGTTACTCGGGTGGGTGTAACACCCCACCCCCCCCCAGAGCTGCGCCACTGGAGTGAAGGTCGTTGAATTTCATTAGTACAACAGACTTGAAATTTTTCGGGCACTTTCTATTTCAGTTGTAACCAGTGGTTAATAAAAAAAAATTTTTTATTCAAACCCCATTTTTTAAAAAAAAATTTTTTTTTAATTTAAAAAATTTTTTTATTCAGCCAAAAACTGCCAAAAACGAAAAAAATGAGCGCTAAAGCAAAAAATAGTGGCATTCTTCTTCCATGACGTGTGGTCAGGTGTTAGTATCAACACTTTAGCAACACGAAAAACAATACTAAACAATGGTCAATGAGTACCAACAGTAGTCAGGTACACACCCGTACACTTCCCCCACGTGGTGTGTGTGCCTTGGTGT